>VZRU01000073.1:409224-468877 GCA_013398155.1 Pedionomus torquatus | reverse complement strand
AAAAAAAAAAAAAAAAAAAGTAAAAAACAAATATGCTGGAGACTAGTTAGTTCTGTTGGGATATAGATTTCTACTACTGAGATACTCTATATCTGCTCTTTTACAGAGCATGAAAGCTTAGCATATAATTGTAACAGATTAAGTCATTGGTTTACATATGTATGGCCTGAAGTGTACCCTCAGCAATTTCTGGAAAGTTAAATTTACAGAGCCAAATTTTTCTGGCTTGTTTTGTTAACAAGTGACATTCCGCGTGTAGGTTTATTATTCACATTCCATCTCATCATGTGCTGCTTTGTAGGTTCTCCTGCTGTCATTGATCCCTCTGGATCAGGCAGACACCTACTCACTCTACCCATGTTCAGACTTCAGTAGGGCAAGAAAACTCTTACTTGGAGGTAATGTGGTTGCAGTGATGTAATCTTGAGCTCGAGCTACTATTTCCTGCGTTTCAGGATGGCTTGCAAATTCAGGCTTTGTACTGCATTAATGTAGTTGCACAAAGGCTGTAGGTTTCTTCTGGTGTGAAGCCTAAACACTGGTTTTATTAAACAAGGAGTTAAAGCAATTGACTTGAAAGCACTGAGGAGAGAGCTTCTCTTGGGTTACACGTGCATAACACATAAATGTTTCCAATACTAACCCTAGATGACTTGAAATACCCTTTTTGTCATGAAGTTAGGCATTTTTCTTTCTGAAACAGCTCCATACATGTACAGTTGGTAGTTGAAAGTGACTAAAGGAACAACGTCTTTGCCTTTGAAGTATTCTAAGAACTCACATCGCTGTTTTTTGCGAGATGATCTTTTTTGCTGACTTGTGCTGAACTGTGTCTTTATGTCTCAGATGATGATGACTGTGATTCTTACTATGCCAGGGGTTTTTGATGAGAAACCAGAGACCAGTAGTGCTAGTCGCTGTACGAGCACTATGGGTACATAGTGGAGGAAGACAAATGAAGTAACATTGCACTCTTCTGCACTAAAATTACCAAAATACAGAGCAAATACTTCCCCTTTGTAGTGTTAAGGGATAGTAAAATTTGGAGATACCTTATTATCATAATAGATAATTTGCTATCCTTATTTAGGAGATAAATCTGGCTTTCATATAGTATGGCAGTATGGGAAATTTTTTCTGTTTATAAAATATCTAAAACATTAATAATTCAAATATATTTTTTCATCTGGATCAGATACCTTAATAAAATGCAGTTGGATTAGTTATATTACACACTTAGTTTTCAAAGTCTTTTATGGTGTAGACCTTACATACACACAATTTGCATATTGCCTTATGAAAAAAATTAGGTTGTGATATTCTTGTGAAGAAATTGTTACACTGTTTATACAGTTGGAGGACCTGAGCTCTGTACATATACATTTTTGTGTTTCCTAATGCCCAAATACAGAAAAGGAAGATCAATACTAAATTAAAATATACTAAATTTAAAAAAAAAAAAAAAATTTGAGTATTTGTAAGACCATAACAATAATAGAGATAGTCCTAATTTACTTTACGTGGGGGAAAGAAACAAAAAAAAGAATCCACTGAAGTTTAAAATTTATAGTGAGAAAATTTAATTTGCATTTGTTCAGGAGGAAACTTGTAAAGAATAAACATGCTGCAAGCTTCCTTTCATAAATCTCAAGTTGTAAATTAATGCACAGTGTAAGTAAATGAATTGCAAAAAGCTTATTGCTCCAGCTTTCACAATAAATTATATGAGAAATTATTGGAGCAAAAATACTGAATGATCTAAGCATGGGAAAGACATCACACTCACACCTTATAATCAAAACCTGGCTTGTAAAGACAGCTTGATAATGGCAGACCCAGTTTTATTTAGGATGGGATTCTGAAGTAGAGAGTCAAAGCTTTGTCTTGTCTCATGCAAAGAACCACCTTCAGAGCACAATTCAAAGAAGTCCAGGAGGTGCATTTAAAGTAGATAGGAAGAATCATTGCTTAGAGGTTTTACCCTTCCTGATGATAGAGGTCATGGGCAACTAGCATATGTTAAAGTCTAACTTGAGCATTTTAAAATTTTACAGGAGGAATCCAGACCAAAGTGCAGGGCAAAAGGGCCAAAGGATATGTTAGCTGCCCTCTGGATGTGCTCTGTCCCCCCAGTCATGGTGAAGGGGGCATGAAGTTGATGCCTACCTTACTCTTAGTGTAATGCCTCACAGACCATTTCCTGCAGAGGAATTAAATACTTACAATACCTATTTTATCGAAAGCAAAGCATAGCAATAAGTTGTGATACTGTTTCCAAATAGGGAATAACTAAGAATTTTAAGAGTTAGTATATATTATCTGATTTTAAAAAATATAATCTATACCTGTCTTTACATATATTTCTTTTTAAAAAACAAACGAAACAAAACAAAAACCCCAGCACTGTCACAAATAAATTTAGCATTTTAAAATTTGCTATAAAGATATTAGTCCAAATATTGAAGAAAAGCACAGATAAGTTATAAATGAGTTGTTCTATTAGTGCAAGTGTGTAGATCCAGAGTAGAACATCTTTCTTGCGTAGAAGTACAGGATACTACTAGTGAGCTTGGGAGTTATGTACAGTATACTACTGAGCACAGAATAAAGCAACCGAGGCCTAAAGGTCAGTCTCTCTGTAAGGTGAGGCTCTGCTTTGCAGGAACAGATTAGGTTACCAGTGAGTGCAATAGTCTATTAGCTGAAATTCTATCAGCTACAAACATTAAAAAATAATGATAATAGCATTAAAAAAATAGACATATTCTTAAGGAAGGTTATTCTGAGTTTCTAGGACTATTGTTATTTTCACTCCTGTAACTATTAGGGCTAAAAACAAGTTTTAATTTTTAATGTGCATTGAGATTCTAACATTATATCAAAAATTGATATTATTGAAGTATTAAGGTCAGAGTTGCTTACCTTAATGATTTTAACTTAATGAAATGATGGCTTATAATAACCTCTTCAACACACATGCAAATCTGCATCAGTGACACACAAAAATTTCTTCAAAATAAGGTCATGAAGGCAGTGAAACAAGCCTCAGGAAATTAGAATATGCCAAGGCTGCCTACATAAATTTAACAGGGCCTTTTGGACATATACATTATTAATACTGCTATTGATGGCAGTTTGAATTCCCTTGTCTCATTCACGTACAGCATGGGGAGTGCTGGTGCACGTGTCTGCTGCCTGTGCATGCCAGAGCGGGAGCACACGTTGTCACTTAGGTACCACACCGCCCACGCTGGCACTGATGCCAACTGCGGAAGGGAGACTTGCATTTCTCAGAGTGGCCCCCTAATTTGAATTTAGCACAGCCATCACTTTGTGAACAGCTCGTAATCTGGCACTGGTAGTGCTGTCCTCATTGGACATCTTCCAGGCTGCTGTGATCACTCGCCCTCCCCATGGTGGGAATAGGCTGCAGCTCTGACGTTTGCCTTGGGTACTTTGGCACAGTTCCCAGGCACAAGCTGTTTCTTTGTTGTTTATCACAGAAATGTCACCTTTCAAACCAGCTATCGTAGGCACACAGGTCAGAGCTAACTCCCCAGTAGCTTAAACACTACCTCTCCCAAAATTTCACCCTTGGGGGATGCTGTCTATTTCTAAACTGTTAAATTGCTAAATAAAAGAAGGCTAGGGATTAAGCCAGGCAGCAGTCTGGCTCACGTTCATATTGTTTAGAGCTAGTTTCCTTTATAGGAGATTAGTCTTGTTTGTAGAGAGCTGGTTGGAGTGGTCCAAAGTAGAGCCAGGGAAAGAGCTAACAGTTAAGCAGTGCAGATTATAAGGGATACTTAAGCTTGCTGCATTGTACTCTCTTACTTAGTGAGACAGATCTAGGCGCTGGCCTTGAAGTTTAACAGTTTCATCATGTCAAAAAAAAGGATAAGGGAATCACTGAACTGCCGACTGTACCTCTTCAAGACTAACTCCTGCATTAGCAAGGATTTCTTCCCATCAATAAATTGAAAATATCCCAAAAAAATAATATTTCTATAGAGAGTTCAGATGCCTACCTTGTGTTTCTTAGCACATTTGTTGTGGTTTCATTACAATATATACATCCCATGTCATTTTCAAAATTTATGTGTCAAATTGCCATTCTTTAAGCATCTTTTCCCTTAACACACATTTGGTTGCCTTGTTTGCCTGGACTGAATCATACCCCTCTGTCTAGTCAGTTCATCAAAACACAGCATTTCTTTCTGATCGTGGAAGAGACTGTGCTTCTTGCTGAATTCTGAGAGAACACACCTTCTTACTACATGATCTAGATATAGATGGGGTGTCTGAACTGTTATAGGAAGTGATATTTAATCTCATTCAGGTTTGGCCATTGCCTTAGCATTTCCTTTGAATACAATTACTGGACTTCTGCAAACATTCCACAAATGTTTTCAATGAGAAGAGCCTGAAGAAGGGGCAGCTTGTTCAGAATTTCAAAAAGAATATAGTCACCCAGGGAATACATATTTTCCCTGTCAGGCAATTGGAATCTTTCATTTATGGTCAGAAAATCCTCTAGAGAATGCTTTATCCAGACATACCTCACCCTCTTTTCTTTAGTCTTTTTGTTCATCTTTGGCATGTGTGATTGTCCTCAGGTAGAAGAGCACCATTTCCCTACAGATCAAATTGCACTCATTTTCCTCAAGCAGAAAGACCACTTTGGGACTTCTGTCTGTGATATCTTTCTTTCAATATATTCAGCAGGTTTTTATAAATGATTCAAATGCTAATTGTGGGTACAGAACACTAAGGCAAGAAAAGCTAGATTCACACAATACCAAATGATAAGAAAATAGATTTACAAGTTTGACCTTCGTATACGGACTAGGGACAACCTCAATTTACAAAGTTTACTATAAAATTCTTAGTGTTTACATGTATGTTTTAAAGCTGAGATGTGCGCAGAATACACCCATATACTTAAGTTGGTTATTGCAGGAGGTTAGTGATCAATATAAATTTCATTTTCCTTGAAATACCAGCTATAGTAACTTTCACTCATATACAAGAAGCATTTAAGAAAAAGAGGTCTAATAAGACTGTCCAGGTGCAAGCTTTGAGAAGTGCCAGATTTATGATCCTCTCTGTAGTATTAATATAGGACCTGTAGGAACATAAGCATTTTTAATCACAAGGTCGCATAATATTTTTCCATAATTTCTTTTTTTCCTCTAACTTCCTGGTGGACGGGAAAACAGAAATGTGGGTTATCAGTCTGAAAAGACTACTGAAGCCTTTATTTCAGCTGTAGAAAAACTTTTAAGTAATCTTTGTTACTTGCTTAGACAGCTGAAAATAGTATTAGGTTGTCCTTCTTTACTTGAGCTATTCCAGAGGTTTAAAACGCATACTCTTAGGCCATATAAGTTAAACATGCTGACTGCGGAAAGGTAGTGGTGAGACTTGGGGAACCTGGATTCCATTCCAAGCTCTGGTGTATGAACAGGCACAGTTTTTACAGTTCATTCCTCCCACATGTAACCTTATGTGTCCTGTTGCCTCCAATCTGTTCTGGTTTTGTCTGTCTTCTGTTGCTTTATTGTCCCATTCATTTCCCCGCCTTCATGTCCTTTCCACATAATTCCATCCCAATCCTGATTTCCTTGCACAGCCATTTTCTGCCCCTCCTCCTCTCCCTGGTTCTCGTCCAGGCTTTCTCTTTTCTCTGCTTTGGCTTCATGCCAGCCTTCCTACCCTTCTGCTATTACTTTTTCCCACTTGCTCACAGTCCTTATCTTCCTTGTCCGATCTCAGTGTTTTTCTTCACCATGTCACTTTCTTCTTTCATTTTCTTTTTCTGCTTACTCTCTCTCTCTACATCCTGGCTCCTTGCCATTTCTCCTTCCCTTTCGCTTCATTTATTTCTTACTGTTAGTTCCAAAGCCCAGTGTTTTATCCATGCTTCGTTCTAATTTTTCCCCTCTGCTCTTTTTACCCTGCTGCTGGTCTCATTCCTGCAACCTACTTTTTCTAATCTGTTCCACTTTGCTGACCCCAGGTGGTTATGGCCCCCTTTTTTTCTGCAGTCAAATAGAAAAAAAAAATAACTTCCTCATCTATATTGTATTAAGAAGGGAGATCTGTAATGAGCTTCAGACATCATTTCCTGGGTCTAGAGCAGGACTGTGAATCAGATTTGCAATTGCAGGAAAACACTATTTAGCTTCTGAATGATATTGCTCTTCTTTCGGGGTTTACACATGAGACTGGCTTTAAGGGAGACTTGGTCTTGGCGAACAAATAGGTGATTTTCAAAACTCAATTCATAGTAACTTTAATTGTTTAAAAATTACCATACTCCCATATGTTGGGAGTCTCTGCTTTGGGATTTGCTTTTGTTTGTTTCACTCCCCAGGAGCTTAAGTGAGTACAGGCCCCTAACCTGTACTTTGCTTCTTAATGTCCTTGATGTTTAGTGAAGTGCTGATTATCACCCTATTCCATTAGTTAAATACGTGTCTGCAGTGTTATTCTAAGCAGTTTTTTAATTGATGACTGATTTATTCCATCTGCTGAATATATGGCTAGCATGAATTTACAGCAATTCTGTAACAGAATCTTAGTAATGATAATCATAATAATAGTAACAATAAAAACTGAAGCTACTTTCCTCATTTATATATTCTTATTGCAAATCTTTTAAAATTCCCAGTGTTTAAACAAAGTCACTGCTACTGATTAGACTAACATTTAGGCCCACAGTGGACCATACTAGCAAAGATGGGCTCTTTGATTTATCCATTCTAATCTATCCATAATAATCTAATTATAATCTGTCTTTTAAGCATCTGGTGGTATAATTTTTTCAAAGGTTGGAGCTTGGCTAAGTTTCGACGGTTTTCCGAACAGACATAGGTATATTCTCAGCCCACGGAATTCATCCTCTACCTAACACAAAGTCTTAAGATCATACAAACATTGACGCTTGCAAGAGTCAAGCAGTATATTTTCCCACATCCTGCTTCCAGAAGTGCTTCATTTTTTGTTGTTTTATTTTTCTGTGTAATTAATAAATAAAATAAAAAACCAACAAAAAAACATAAGTACTCACAGGCAGCAATCCTATCAAACTGCCTCACAAAAAATCACACAACGAGGTTAACATGCAATTTTCCGACCCAGTGAAGTCCTGTTTACCCTTATGAACAATTGAAAACTGGGTCTTAGAAGTGGAGATGTAGGCCATCCTACTCACTGATGAAGACTGCAGATAATAATGGTGTAATCAGTGGTATTTCACATGTTCTGCTTAAGGTTTTAGTGTGTTTAGTGTATAAACACCTTAGATATTAAAGTAATGCTGGAGGTTTTGCTGTGTTTCATGCAACGGTGTGAGACTGATGGTCCAAAATAGTACTGATTTTGATCTAACGTTGTTGATCCACTAGTTTCCTATATTTGTCTCAATGTATGGGCGCATGCTAGGGACCATATCTAGTGAAAATGGAGTGGGAACCTGAAAACTGACAGCAGGTGGAAGGAAATTGCAGGAAGAGAGTGGTGAGGCCTTAGTGAAAAAAAAAAAAAAAAAAAAAAAGAGGAATGGATGACAAGAAGGAAAAGAAAAAAAGCATTGCCCACAGAGATAAGAGCACCAATAAAAGAGTAGAAGAGAATAAGTTGGGAAGCAAGAAGGCCTGAGGACTGAGAAATGATGTATGTGTGTAAATAAAAGATGGATGGTCAACCAGGTCACTAAGGACAGTAGAAAAAGTGCAGCTTTTCAAAGAGAGGAGTTTAAGAATGTTGGGTTTTGACAGGGAAATAAAAGTGAAGGACTGAAATAATTTGCTGCTGGGGGTATGTGCAAATTGGATGATGCATATTCATTGCTGTGCAAGGTAGCACATCAGGACATTTGCATAAAACCTCCAGCTTTCTGAATTTACAGCTTAAGCAGGTATCTCTCTCATGGTAAAGAAGAGGGAATAAATGATCTGAGGTAGTGGGACTGGGACTTGGATAATATCTCAAGAATTCAAAGCTCAGCCAGAGCCAGCAGCTTATCTTTTGCAGTCACTGGTACAGATCTAGCATTCAGGGCATTGCTTCAGAGGAAAATATCTGACCATACAGGAGAGGAACACACTTTTCAGGAGAGCTGATTCTGCTCCCAGCTAATTTGCTAGCAGTAAAACTGATGTGGCTTGAGAGCGGTTTGGAGACTGCCCAGGCAGCCTCAAATGTATAGGGAGATTTTTGAGGAGTCTCTATTACTCTTTCATGCCCCATATTTCCTACTCTGTCACTGCAGTTACTTATCTCTGGCAACAGGCCTCACAGTCTGTCAGCTGGCCAACACTGGTGCTTCTGAGCCTGTGGTTTATGAAACTAAGCGTTGGGCTTTCTTAGCTGCCATTTAATGTCTGGTAAAACTTGGCCCAGTTTTTGGCAGGGGGAAGTTGTATTTGGAGGCCTCATAATATGCCTGTTGCAGTAAATTTATTTATGCTGCCTTTTTTTTTTCCCTTCTATCTTTTTATTTTCAGTGTTGCACTGCATGTTTCCTTGGGTTTAAAGAGCTGTTCAACTCCAGTGCTTTTGTGTCCAGTCAGTTTTCTCTGTTCATCTGTGCATGTTTTTCTAGCTCCTTAGATCATAAGCGTTGTTCCTATTAATGTGAATTGCACTTCATTTCTTTGTAATATTTCCTCTGAGGACTAACACTCAGTTTCACTGTGGGGAGGCTGCTTTTTTTTCTAATTGGTATTTTGAAAAGAAAACCCATAGCTCTTTCCCTGTAACTGTGGAGGTCTGCCTGCACATCTGATCATGTGTTCTTTCTTGATTGATTCTGATGGAGAAAAAATGGTCTTTTTTCTAAAAGCCAGAGGTGACCTCTTCCACATTATACAAAATCACAGAATGTTTGAGGTTTGAAGGGATCTCTGGAGGTCATCTAGTTCAGCTCCCCTCATCAAGTAGGCCCACCTAGAGCAGGCTGCCCAGGACCACGTCCAAATGGCTTTTGAGTGTCTCCAAGGAGGGAGACTCTAAAACCTCACTGGGCAGCCTGTTCCACTGCTATGTCACCCTCACAGAATAAAACTGTTTCCTGATGTTCTGGCAGAATATCCCGTGTTTCAGTTTGTGCCCATTGCCTCTGGTCCTGTTACTGGGCACCACTTAAAAGAGTCTAGTTCTGACCAGTTTGTACCCTCTCTTCAGGTATTTACACACATGAATGAGCTTTCCCTAAGCCTTCTCTTCTCCGGGTTGAAGAGTCCCAGCTCTCTCAGCCATTCCTCATATGTGAGGTTCTCCAGCACCTTCATCATCTTAGTGGTCTTTTCCTGGACTCTCTCCAAGTGTATCCATGTCTCTTTTGTACTGAAGAGCCTAGAACTGTGCATGGTTCCTCACCAGCATTTAGATCTCTCTCAACCTGCTGGCATCTCTCCTCCAAATGCATCTCAGGATAGTTTTGACCTTCTTTGTGGCTAAATCACATTGCGGACTCATGTTCAGCTTGGTGTCTACCAAAAATCCCAGGTCCTTTTTCCACAAAGCTCCTTTCCATCCAGATGGGCCCCAGCATGTACTGGTGCTTGGAGTTGTTCCTCCCCAGGTGCAGGACTACTTTATACTTGTTGAACTTCATGAAGCTCCTGTCAGCCAATTTCTCTAGCCTGTCAAGGTCCCTTGGTATGGCAGCACAACCCTTTAGCATAACCGCTACTCTTCCCAGTTTGGTGTCATCTGCAAACTTGCTGAAGGGGCACTCTGTCCCATTGTTCAGATCATTACTGAAGATGTTGAACAGGACTGGATCCAATACCAATCCTGGGGCTACACTGCTAGTTACTGACCTCCACCTCTCCTTCTTGCAACTGATTACCATCCTCTGGTCCCAGCCATTGAGCTATTTTTCAGTCCACCTGTGTGGTGGAATTGCAGTGCCTTGCTTGATTTTCTGTTTGGCAAGCATCACATCAGAACAGGCTGTGAATGGAGGTTTACAATGTAGTTTTGCAGCTATTTTGAGGAATTCCTTACTAGTATAAGGTGCTGCCTAGACAAAAAACACAGAAATAGGTATTTGAAAAAGTGTCACAGACTGATGTGAGGTGGTAACTGGAACTGAATGCTGAATGAGTGGGAATAGGTAAAGCAAGTGAAGAGTCTATGAAGGCCTTTGAAAATGAGAACAAGCAGCTTCTGGTTGGTGAAAAAGCTTCTGGCTTTTTTGTTTGGATGAATTGGCAAAGATAGCACTGGAGAATAAGAATCAAAATCTATATTGTCCTTTTATTCAAAAGGTTTGCAGTATTTCATTAGATACTGCAATTTCTCATAAAATAGTCATATCTACTTCATTAGTATCTCTACATTGAAATACCTTTGGATTGTAGTAATTTGCTGTAATTATTCTACAAATATTTCAACTGTTAGGCACAGTCCTGATGATCTGGCAATTAGATTTTAAAATACTGTTTCTGAAATATAAGTGAATGAGGTTAAAACAAACACAGACAGATTTGCATATCCAAAAGCAGGTAATTGAAATTAGCAGTGATCTGAATACTTTAGTCTTGGTGATGTGCAACTACCCCTACCCCCTACCCCCCAACCCCACTTTGATAGGACTACTGCCGCTTTTCAGAATGGCTCTTAACAAGATTATGCAACTGCTGATGATTTAGTCAGTTCCATAACTAAGTGTGATCCTTTTTTTCATAATGAAAAAAACATCAATATATGTGTTGAGGGTTCTTGGTTGAAATCAGGGCTAATTGAATTTGGAAATAAACCAGTTAGGGCTTCCTCCCCGCTTCCGCAGTTAGCTGAATTTTTTACAGTTACTGTCAGAAAGCAAAGCCAGCATTAGAAAGCTGAGGAAAGCAAGTGCATTTTATTTGTATGGAAATTTGCACCAGTGTTTTCCTGCTTTTCTGTGACTAGAAGTTTGGAGTTATTTTTTGCATTTAATTGATTCTTCCTTATCATGGTATTTTGTAGTAGGTTGCCTGTGTACTGAATCCATATTAAATTTCTTTATTTTTATTGCACTCTTTTCCTTTCTTTTTAGCCTTTATTTATTTATTTATTGCTTGCTTTTATGCCAAATTACTGTCCTTTCCCTTAGGTGCCTTCCAATTCAGATCACATTTATCTGTAACTCTCTTCTGCTCTGAAGAATCCTTTCTTTTCTGCAGAGCTTATTGTCCCCTGTGCTCATCCTGGCCTTCCCCCGATTAGTTAAATTTACATTAGAAATTCCATTTGTTTTAGCATTTATACAAAAGTGCAAACAGTTCTTTCATTTAGTTGAGCTCTATATTCACTTTCTATGTGTATTTTTTGCTCCTTGTGCAGTTTTCTTACTCCTTTCTGACCAACCAATTTATCAGGATAGACATACTTCAACCTTTGATGGAGAACTATCTCTAGAGACTTGGATGCAGCAGTAGAAGGCCTGGCTAAAAACAGTTGCTTGCAGCATTCTTTCAGGAATTGAAAAATATGTTTTAGACTTTTTTCATTATATGATATTCTCCCCTACTCTACTGTACTATAATTGCTACCATTACTAATAAGTGAAATGGATTTGGTAAACAGAAGATAGATGTGCCAATTTCTACTACTGACAGAGAACAAATTTGCTTCCATGATGGCTGTGAGTCAGTTCCCTTTGGCAGTGATGGTACAGAGTTGTTGAATTCAGCAGGCCTAAAGAAATATTTGTGATCTAAGCCACAACAGGTAGTGATGGAGGGTTAGTTTTTTTCCATACTGATGCTGATTTGTTTACACGTGTAAGGAAGAAGGGGAGACTTTGGGGGGTGAAGTTATGCTGAGAGGACACTGAAATCATACAAGAAATGTATTTTATTCTGCCTTGTGTGATTTATGGCAATGTGTGTTGCAGCTGCAGAAGGTGCTATTTTTGAGGTGTTGCTTATGGTTTTAGCTAGTGCGGGAAGGTTTGAATAAACTGAATAACAGATATACTGCTCCTGTCCTGCCATTTCAACCACCTCTGGTTTTGCCCATTTTAGACCAACCTTGTGAAGCTGCTTTTGATGCACTGGGCAAATCCCAATCTTCTTAACCGCAATAATGAAAAACCTTCAGGTAGGTGAAAATCCATGTATATTACATATGTAGTAGTTACTGTGACACTGTTTTCTTTCCTTCTTGCTTCCTCAGTTATACTAAAATACAGTGGTGAATGGGGAAAGTCAGCATGGCTTCACTAAGGGCAAGTCATGTCTGACAAATGTAGCGGCGTTACAATGCTGGTGAATACGGGAAGAGGAACTGACGTCATCTGCTTGGACATGTGCAAAGCATTTTGACACTGTCCTGCATGACATCCTTGTCTGTAAATTGGAGAGACATGGATTTTATGGATGGACTACTCAGTGGATAAGGAATTAGCTGGATGGTCAAGACAGTGTGTAGAGTTATATATGTTTTTTCATATATTGCTAAGAACTGCTAGTCAGGATCATGCATGTCATATCAAATGTCAGGATGTTTTTCCGCTTGTTGCATTCCCTGTTTATTTTTAATTATATTTCTTCCTTACAAGTTTTCCAGTGCCTTGGTGGTAGCTACATTTACACTTCCATGGTGACTTCTTACTGAGTTCCTTTGAGTGTCTCAACTGATGATAGTACATCCCCTCGTGAACTGAAATCTCTGTAGCTGTTGACTGAAAAAAATCCATCATCCACTTTTCCAGTGTAACACCCGTTGTTTCCCACAATTATAGAACATTTTAGGTAAGGGGCTTTAGATCCACTGGCCTAACCCAGTGGTCAAGGCAGGGCTATACAGTAATGCTAGATAGCAGCGTGGGAGAGGAGAAACACATGATTCTGGGCCTAGAATAAAATGAAGAAGGAACCCAGGAATGTAGAAAATACAATCTTTCTGTCGGATTATGAGGAGAAACTTCCTTTGCATAATAAACTAAAATATGTTATGCTACATATAGTATACCAGCTACCAATACACTTATATAGAACTTCATGACACTTAACCTCATGAAAGTCATTTGTGGCTAGATACATGCCAGTTTGTATTTTTATAAAAGGCTACAGACCAAACAGATCATCTAACAATTCATCTAGCTAACCACCTTTAGTAGGTATCTAACATAGATGAGTTTCAAAAAGGTTTGAAAATGATTTCAGTATATGTTTATATTGAAATACAGAGTTGAACACAGCTTTGTTACTTTTCCTGAAGTCCTATAGATTGAATACTACTTTGGTTCACTACGCAGAATAGTTTTGAGATTTTACAAATGACAAATAATTCCATACTGAATTTACTTTGCCTTTGTTTTCTCAGTATTTTCAGGTATTATTTTATGATCAATATCTGAGTAATATTTTTCATTTTATCTAGCTGGACGTTCAATCTTAATCTGATCTAGAGATTTGAACTGAAAGGAGCTTTTCTGCACTGTTTTCTTTTTCTGATACCTTGGTGTTCCAATGTCTTAGATGTTGCAGCTTCTGAGTTTATTGAAGAAATGCTTCTGAAGGCTGAAATTGCTTGGGAGGAAAAATTGAAAGACCCTTTAGCTGTTTCTACCTTATCTCAAGAAGAGCCATATGAAGAGATCATTCATGATCTGCCCACAATTTCCAATAAACTGTAAGTGTTTCTGTTGTAAAGAGTGGTGTGCTGAGTGATGCTAGATTATCATTTGAACTGTATTTGAACTGTGTCTGTATGCCCTTGGAGGTACAGAAAACCTATCTGAACACGGTCCTGGGCAATCAGCTCTGTGTCCCTTTTTGGACAAGATGCCCTCTAGAGGTCCTTTCCAATTCTGTAATTCTGTGCAATTTGATTCGTCAAGTAACTCTTTCATTTTGGACATCTACTGAATCATCTTTTGTATTTGTATCTGTCATCTCTTTTTGCCAACCTTAATTCTATAAATATAGGCTATGAGTAATAAAATAGATTGTTATAGTTGCCAGTAAAATTATCTGGGGTTGCCGTAGCAGAATTGTTAGAGGTTAATAATGCAGACCCAAACATCTTTTTATTAAGGTAGATGGAAGTAAAACAACCATTGCTTATGAGAGAAGCAGAGATGAGGTTTTTTAGACATAAATTTCAGAGATTATACTGTTTACAGATGTCAACTGGCTTAGAAATTGTTTGGAGGATCTCAGAATTGCCTGTGGAAGGTTCACAGTAACAGAAGTTCTCTTCAACAAAACCTATAAGATCAAACAGCCCATGAAAATGATATTGCAAAATCTGCCTCAATATAATTCCTTTTATATCATCTTTCTAACAAGTTATAAGCTTCCATAGGGATTCAAATATTGATAAACTGCCAATTTTTTTGGTTGTCAGTTTCCAGGTTTTTGTATGATTTCTTTTTTTTTTTTTTGTATGATTTCTTAGAAAAGAAGGACATACCAGAGGACAGCAAATTATACAAATGAATCACAGTTTATCTAAAGAAGAAAAAGCTACACAAAACTTCAAATTAATTCCATATACGATGGCTTATACACCTAAAAATTAAAATGGCTATGCAAAATTTGTTCCTGGTTAGTTATGCCAGTAGCAACAGTCCTACATTATTCAAATAAAATTTTCTTAGATAACTCTCCTTCCTGCCTATTATGCAATATTACTTTGGGTTCAGTCTCCCTTTGTGGTTAATTATCTATTAATTATCCATTAATTTTTATAAAAGAAGACAGTTCATGCTAATCCACTTGCATACATTAATATAAAATCTTTTCTTGTGCTGTCCTATATTTCAATTTTCAATAGCATTGCTTGACTTTTTATGACTAAGAAAAATCCATGTGAATGTAGATAGAAATATTTTTTTAAAAAAAGCCACTATTTTCTGGAAAAAAAAATAAATTCAGTTAATTTTATTTTTTACAGTATCTTATTGAACTCAGATCATAAAGAATTGTTGGACTAACTTCAATGTTTTTTCTTTCTCTTACTCATTCACATTTTTGTTGTAATAAGGATTACATGTCAATAGTTTCATCAGGTGAAATCCTATTAATATCTCGCAAATAAACATAACTTATAGGCTATTGTCCTGAGCATTAATACATGCAACAAACCTGTCAAGTCATGGTAATATTGACCTATTTAAGTTCAAAAGTGCATCTGTTTAAACAGAAAGCACCTTTTTTCCTCATACTTTTCTGTGATTTACAACCTACTTCTCTTCTATGACACCTGAAAAGTTTATTTGTGCAAGGAGTTTACAGCTGAGTTTTAGGAAAAGCTTCTATTGTGTTTTGTATACTCAGCACAAAAGTGGTAAGATTAAATGGTTACAGTTCAAATTCACAGTAAAAAAATCCTGGATCTTCCCAATTTAAGAGGTGTTACATTAATAATAAGAAGTTATAAGTGGCAGTGCTTTGGTTTTAAATATTTGCTTTAATTTGGCTTATGCTTTTCTTTATATCTTTCTTCTCTTTCTCTGTGATTAACTCTTAAAAATAATCCAGGACTTGAGCAGTTTTGGACAATAGCAAAAGACTACTCAAACTCAAAATAATGTTTTGTTCATTTCTGAGTCTGGGTACAATGTGTGTTAGTATTAGCCATTTCCACTTGCGGGTGTCACAGCTATTTAATTTCTTCTACCATGTAATAATTGATGTCTCTTATTCTGTGACATCTAATTTTCAAGTTCACAAAAGTAGTTGTCTAATGGCTTTTCTGCTGTGCAGTCCAAATCAAGAAAAATGCCAAAACCAGTTTGTTCTTGGATCTTTTGTCTGTGACATTTGGTAAACAAATTTATGACAAATATATCTGAGGTAAATCAAAGTAGTAAATAGAAATATTTATTTTCACTAGTGTTTCTTTAAGACACTTTACATTAAAATATCTGAAACAAAATATCATTAGAAAGGAAATTGTGTATAATTCATTACAAAATGTCGAAAGTAATTCTTTTGATGTTTACAGATTGAGGGATTTATCAAAAGAAAGGCTTTGTTCATGTATCTTTTGTTTCAGTAGTAAAGTACTTTGACTTGTTTTCCAATGAATTCTGCTTAGAAGGTGCTTTCTTCTGCTTAGGACTGTACCTCTCTAAAACTGTATCTGTGTATCAGTCCTCTTTCCAACAGCAGTTCTCATCCTGGAATGAAATAAATGTTAGCTATGGGTCCCCCTTTATTTCATTTGCATAAACTGTGTGTGTGTGTGTAATCCTGGCTTTATTATAATCGGTGATCAAACTCAAGTAACTTAAAAGTAAAACCAAGATTATTATTTTTTTTTTAGACTCAGTTTAACATTTGGGCTTAATCATATAGCGCAATGCACTATTCCCACATTCCCACACTGGGTCCACATTTCTTTTCAAAGAAATTATGCACACATTTTGGCAAGAAGCTCCTGTACACTCCATGAGATCATCTCATTTGCATTGTCAGACCCTAGATAATTATTTTTTAAGATGCTTTTGTTCTCAACTCCCGAGGCTGATTCCTCATTAATTCCTCTGGTTGAACAACACTGCCAAAATCATCCAAGATTTTGGCATTGTTGTTTTTCAGAATTGTGATATCGTCTGAAGAGTCAGAAAGAAAAATGTCTCCATGCATGTAAGACTATGTTTAAGTTATATGTGAATGAACACATATTGTATATCATTGCAATAATTTCATTCTGCTGTTTCCTTGGCATATTTTTTTAGCATATCACAAATTCAAAGCATCTTTAGGTCATAAAATATATCTTGGATATTGTCTGATTAAAAGTAAGCTAAATATTGGTAGAATTTAATTTTAACTGCATTGGAAATATGTGTATTGAATTATGTTAAAACATACTATTTTTTGAAACAGTACTATGTAGGTCAATTGTGTATTTTAAATTCCATTTCCAAATTGGCTATTGATTTGCCAGCCTGGTGCAGTCAAAAGCACTATATGTGTTTTTCAAACGTCATGCATATTCTCTTTGGCTTGCTCAGTTCTGCTTCAGAAAATATATGCATAAAGGTGAATTTTAAATCAAAGTGTTTTGCTCTTGTGTCTTTGGGAACAGATCAACCTATGTGAACAGTTTCTTTTCCACCCATTTATTTTTTTGAACTTGGACCAGGAACTCATGTCTTAGCCCTGAATTGTATCTTAGTTCTGTGTTTGTGCCACCCACATTTGGCAATCTTTTGTTTGACATCTTCAGGAGGGATATAATTGCTTTATCGATTCTCTTTGTAGCAATCCCCTGGCTTTACCGATTGCCAAGCAAGACAGTTTGCTGGAGAAAGACACCATGTTTAAAGATGCAGCTAAAGGTTTATGTAAGCAGCAATCTCAAGACAGTGCAGCTGAAAATGTCACTGTGAACACTACAACCAAACTTGAACAGGTAACAGCATGCAGTTTCTTGAAATGTTTGTTAGAGTATAGGTCTGAAAATTGTAATGTTAATGAAGCCAAAGACCATAGTTGCTTTTTTTCCCCCTCGAGCTTTGTCTCCCTGCATTTTTTTGATTTTTTTGATCACTCCCTGCATCAGTCTGGCTTTGCAAAGAGTTCCCTCTCTGCAAACAAAACAGCTGCTTCCTACCAGCTACTGGTGACAGGTCAGGGCTGTGGCAGTCGGAGGGCTCAGAGCTCCTTAAACTCTATTCATGGTTCACAACGGGGGAGGGACAACTGTTAGTGCTGCCCAAAATGTGTTCTTGTCTCTAACTCTGGTTTACAAAGGAAAGAAACACAACCTGGGAGATTGCAAAAACAAAAAGAATGTCTAAGGAATATTAAACTGTAAAATGAGTGACTGTAATTTAAAGACAGGAATTGCCAGATTTACAGCTGCAGTTTTAATTCCCTTTCTTGTGCTAATGCATTAGGATACAGGCATTGATTATTTGGATATTCTTTAGAGTTTTCACCACAGGATCACAATCTTATTCAGTGTACAGGTTGAATGCAAAAGGAGACAATTATCTCTTGCTTGTATATCTGGTATGTCCTAACTTTCAATGTTTAGGACTTAAATGTTTTTTGCTTTGGGTTGGGTTTGGGATTGCTTCTTTTTTGATACAAGGGATTTTATTTTCTGTTACATGTATTTGGGAAACACATAGCCCAGAAGTATTTAGCCAAGTTTTTTTCTTCAACTACATTGGAATCCAGGGGCACAGAAGAGAATTTCCATTTAAAGTACTTTACTGTGAGTTTGAAGCATGACAAAATAACAAGATACTGATTCCATTTAAACCATGTTCAGTTTTAAAAACCAGCATAACTATCTTGGAAGAATCTTGCACACTCCACTGGGGGTTTTTTGTGTTTTTTTGTTTGTTTGTTTGTTTGTTTGGTTGGTTTTTTTTGTTTGGTTGGTTTTGGGTTTTTTTTAAGACATTTTAGAGGAATGTGTTAATCATATGAGATCAATCAGTGAGTTCTTGTGTCAGCCATAAGAGTCCGTATCTGAAAGTTCTTAGCTTTGGAAACCCATAGAGCACTCATTTCCCTATTCAGTCAGAAAATACCACAAAATGTTTTGCACTTGGCTTACCTCTTGTTTTCATGTCATACAATTTCTGGCCTAGCTGACTGTGCAGTGATGTGATGAAAATGCAGTCAATCCAACAGAGAAGCACTGCCAGTCAGAAAAGTAAATGCTTGCAACCCTGCCAAGAGGAACCCTCTTATAATTGTAAGGAAAGAAGAGGGAGTTGTTTGGCTTCCCATGGCATGGGGGTTGGAACTAGATGATATTTAAGGTCTCTTCTAACATGAACCATTCTATGATTCTAGTTTTTCCAACAGGAATGTGGACAAGAACATATATACTTTCTTCTGCTTGATGATTCTGGTTTTCTATGGGTTTAGCTGAAGTTATTCAAGTTTTTATTGTCTCTAGGCTAGACTTTAGAGTCTGTATAGTAAAACATATGCAGAAACTGATTGGAAGGAGGGCATCTAATCTCCTAGGTGAGAAAGAGTAACCAGAGATTTTCATGCTGTTATTCACCCCCACCATGATGTAGTCACTTAATGGTCCCAGGTGGATTTTTCAAAACTTTGCACCTTGTACTGTTTCACCACACTTCAATGCAACTTCCCACAACAGTTACAATTCAGATATAAGACATAATTAAAGGTGAGTACATATATAATTGAAGGTCAATCTATTTTCTCCATTAGCTGAGAAATTTCTTCAGAAAACTCTCTGTGAAATTGTACTCTATGTGAGCTAGAAGGAATGTATATCTTGTGGCCTTTCAGAAGCAGGAGAAGCTGCAAACTTTGCCCAGCATCTGCAGTTGCTGAATAAGAAGTGATGTTCCCTTGGAAATGAGTTAGCAGGAACAATCCTATATGGGAAATCAATACTAACATGTGATAGGTTAGAAACCATGCTACTTCAGCTGTTGTGTTTTTAAATGACTGGTCGTATTAAAAAAAAGTAATCATAGTTTAACAAAACTTTCTGGTTGGCAAGGGCTTAATATGTTTTTGCTGTTATGGACAAAAGACCATAAAACAGTCTCATCATTTCAGGAAACAGTTTAATTTTACTAAACTAAGGAATTCCTATATTTTGTCAAATGAAAATATGAGGATTTTTTGGTTTCAGAAGTGACGTAATTATGATTCTGGAAACTGACCTTTCCATCACAGATATTTGTTGTTTCAGCATTATTTGCTAATGTTTTTTAGTTGTCTCAGGTTTTTAAAGAGCAATAAGCTGCAGTAACTTAAACACATTCCTTACTGTGAGCACTGCTTTGTTTCTTCCATAACTATCACAAGCTGATCTCTGGCCACAAGAATCAAGAGGCAGGAAAAACTACCATAGTTGAAGAATAGTAATCAAGACAAAAATTTCTGCATACTTTGCATATTCCATTAATGTATTTTTTCTTACCCTGTAAGGACAGAGGCTGTACTCCTTACTACTTGCCATGCATCATAAACTGTAGGTTACCGTATCCATATTTCTGTATATAATATGTACACCTTTGTTTTCAGAGATGATATTTCTAAGGAACACATTTATTATTGTTTTTTATTTCACAATTGGAAAGTAAATTTTTTATTTAGCACTGATGCCAAAGAAAAGCCTTGAAAGCCCCTTCCCCCTTATCTCTGCCTCTTAGGTATACTAATCTTTTATTCTTACCAGTTTCATTACAAACTATATTCAAAGTAATCATGTACTGATTAATTTTTCAATAGGATATGTGGAGTCATTACTTGGATCTTATGTTCATATATTATTAAAATAGATCAGTATGATATTTCCTACGCTTTGTGTCAGAAATTTCATACATTCTTAGGCAATATGGTACACAGATTAGGCCTTTATTGGGGAAACAGAGAGAACAAATTCATCTTATTATATCTAAAGCATGCATTTTTAATAGAGAAAGCTTGTAATATTTTTTGATTTTGAGAAAACTACCAGCTCAAATTCATATGTAGCTTCAGGTTTTTTTAATTGCAAAAATAATGAAAAAAAGCCTTAAGAAAATCTTATTTCTTATGAAGTAAGATATTTATTACACGGGGGTCAAATGGCTGCATTGATAAAGCTGTTTGAGTATCTCTTGGCTTGTATTAGCTTTTGCTTTTTCCTTGGTAAAAGATGTTCTTTGATCATGTGTAATGTCAAGGTCTGTGTTGCCAAACAAAGAAAGCAGTATGAATAATTTTCAGAATTTTACCATAGCTGGTAATTTCTCTTCCCCTCAGCTGGGAGGGATATTTTTCTGATAGATTGAAATTACTGACCTGGAATTGAATTATATACCTTTAGCTACAAACAAATATAGATTTATTCTTTTCTTTTGCTTGATTTGGTCTTTTTTAAAAAAAATAATATTTTGTCTTTGACTTAATATTCTTGTTTACATATTGTTGGCCATATGAACTGTGTGATAGAGTATCCCCTGATAGCCTTTTGATAGTTCTAGTATCACCACATACACAAGGGACAACTGCGTATAGCTCAGTATTGCACGTAAGCGCTAGAATGCATACTTATTCCAGTGACACAAGTATTTAAATAAAAAAAATTATTAGATATCATTGTCTGAGCAGATTGTGAACTCTGTTAAGTATGTGTAATTTAAATGAGTAAATGGGAATCTTCATTGTTAGCATTACAAAAGTCTCAAAAGCTAATCACTTCCAGAAGTGTAGTTATATTAGAACTTATGCTGTATTTGTGGCTATTTGCCTTTTATGTCTTGTAAAATATGCATCATGCAATCAGTATGCTATCTGGATACATGCATTGAGGGGAAAAAAGCAGAGAAAGCTCATCTGTATGCTCATAAAAGTAGATGAGAAGAACAGAATTTGAAGGAGCCCACAAATAAGTTATTAATAATGTAAATAAAATTTGCTACCAGGTCAAATCATTTGTGACTGTAATGCATTCAGTGTTTCTAGTTTTGGTGTGGTTTATTTGCTCACTGAGCTGTGAATTTTGATGCAAAGAGTGTTACAAAATGTTGAATCACCACATCCCAAGCTTCATAGAAAAAGAAAAAAAGAAAGTTGATGGAAGGATATTTCAGTTCCATTACTTGGAGTTTAACTGAGCAATTCCCATTTCTAACCATCTGTCTGTAGAGTCAGAATCTTTGGCTATACCTAGATTATGAAATAAAACAAGCCAGAGCCTGTTCTCTGGCCTAGAGATATGTGGGATGGGTCAGTGCACACCAATAAGACAAAACTCTTTTCTCCTTCAAAAGCTGGGGCCATGCCAAAACAGCTTATGGGAAATGACCACTGACATGTGAGCTGAACGATACCCAGATTTTCCTCTGCATGAGTGTCAGCTGGCATGAGCCAAGAACGTACAAGGAAGTGTGCTAACAGTTAAGAAAATTTGGAGAGCCCCAGGACACTGCTGGAATCCAAACCCTTCTTTTATTTACACATAAAGACATTTGTCTTTATCCTGGCTATCAATAAGAGAAGCTCATTCTCTGACACAGATGTTCTAAGTTTTGATAGGACACAAGGGAGTACAGTGAAGACCTATGCCCGCTTTGTTCTTGCAAGCCAGGTGAGCTCACTAATAAGAGAAGGAGGTCACAGGCTTCTGTCTTTCATCTGCTTTCCCTCTGTAAGAAACTTAAAACAGTTTTTGGAATTCTTCTGATCGTTTTGTTCTAGTCCAATGTGCATCATCAGAAACAAATGTCAAGATGTAATTTACTTTTTCTTTTTTGCCAAGTGGAATTCTTGTTTTCTAGCCAGCTTTACATCCAACTGTCATGATTAGAAACAAAAAGAGTAAGAAATGCCACCTTTTGTGTGACAGAAAAATCTGCATTCGCTTTAATGGGATGAAGAATAAACCCCTAGAATAGATAGACAAAGTCACAGACAGGATATAGCAGGTACCCTACCTGTGTTTGTCTTGTTCAAAACTCATCTTCTGCTTTCTGAGCCTGACAACACAAATATTTTAAAAACATAATATTTTTAATGGACAGGAAAAAGGAGAATAGTGACAGTAACAGTTTGATGGACTCCACAGGTTTGGAGTACCTCACTTCTGCAAAAAATGAAGCAGCAACATGAGGTCTGTGGGAAGAGATACATTGTGAAATTTACACTTACATGTAAGAAACAATCATTGTGTTAGATAATCATGGATTCATAGAATTGTCCAGGCCAGAAGGGACTTCCAAAGGTCACCTAGTCCAATCTCCCTGCAGTTGCAGGGACATCCCCAACTAGACCAGGTTGCCCAGGGCCTCATCAAGCCTCACCTTAAATATCTCCAGGGAAGGGGCCTCAACCATCTCCTTGGGCAATCTGTTCCAATGTTCCACCACCCTCAGAGTAAAGAATTTGTTTCTAGTATCCAATCTAAATCTGCTCTTCTCCTACTTAAATCCATTGCTCCTCATCCTATCACTGTGGGCCTTTGTGAACAGACCCTCCCCAGCCTTCCTGTAGGCCCCCTTCAGGTACTGGAAGGCTGCTATTAGGTCTCCTCAGAGCCTCCTCTTCTCCAGGCTGAACAACCCCAGCTCTGTCAGTCCCCTGATCATTTTCAGCCCCCTGATCGTTTTTGTGGCCCTCTTCTGGACCTGCTCCATTGGGTCCATGTCTTTCCTATATTGAGGGCTCCAGACCTGCACACAGTACTCCAGGTGAGTAATAATCTAGTAAACAATCTCTTTCAGATACTTATTCATTTGCATTTGTACATTTATTGCTTTTCAATGAGAATGAGAGGTGGTTTTTTCGCAATTTTTATGGGGAAAGAAGGAAATAGCATCTTTGAAGTGTGATTCTGCATTACTACCTTCTTGTACATTCGTGTAGTTGGTACATCTACAGCTGGTGTAAGGTACATTATCCTTACACCATCCTCATATACTAGTTTTAAGCATTATTTTCTACTGAATATATTTATATCTTTAGAGGAATAGCAAGGAAATTATTAAGGACTAAATAAAAGGTCACAAAAAATATTCAGTTCACTGTGTCAGTCCCCAGAAAGAAGTTTTTTGAAGTCCCCAATACTATTGTGAAAATCCCCAGGATACAGATATTATACGAAACAAATATGCAATAATAGCTACAGTGCTTGAAATAAAAAAAAAGAGTAGAAACGTGCCCTCCATAGATAAAATGTATTGCAGTGCTCTGGGACTCAGCAGAAGCTGGGACTTGGCAAGTCCTGCTTACATATACTTTTCATCTGTGAGGAGCTTCACACATGCTCTGTAATACTTAGAATTTTTTTTCTGTATTTTGCAAGTTCTTTAGTGATTAATCTTGTGACAAAAGTAGGTTGATTTGGGCAAGTGACTGCAAATCAACTATATATGTATAGCAGTTCATTTAGATTGTAAGCAACTGCATAATACCAGAATAACTAAGGCCATAAAAGAGCTTGGAAACTAAGGAAAAATGTTCATAGTGGCATGGAGTGACTTAAGTAGTAAGTACAGATAAAAAGAGTTGTGTCTTTTTTCTTTTTTCTTTTTTCTTTATTTTGTGCTGCTATGAGAGCACTCATTTTTTTTGACAAAAACCTTGAATCAACAAGAATATTTGATGTAAAATAAAGTTTGAAGTTCATATTCTACGATTTGTATTTGTATTTCTTTATTTATAGACTAGATGAAGTTTCAAGGTTTTGTTAACTTCATTGGTACCATTCTGACATATGAATATGTGTAAAAGTGGTGATGTATTTAAACAGAAAAAAAAAAAGATTTTTTTTTTATGTTGTAAGAGCTAAGGTTTCCATGGTTGTGATGTCTCATGCGTTTCTTCTTCGTAAAATAAAAGAGAAGCAATACCATGAATGAACAATTAATGACTGTTCATTGAATATTTTGATACTGGTATTCAATACTCCTATTTTTCAGAAGAAAAATATTGTTAAGGTCAAAGGTCTGTGGTTTAGAGAGGATGCGAAACATCTACTTCATCCTGCTTGTTTACAAGCACAAAATTCCCTGTGTTTGCTCATGGTCACCTGCAAAATTGTGTGTGAATGATTGCTTGTATGTATGCTTCAAGAATCTTGAAACATTGAGATGAAGAGACATTGTTAGTTTTATTTTGTTAAGATCAAATTCTTTAGCAATATCACACAGTGCAGCTCTCACAAGTGCTGGAAGAGAGCCCAGAACATTGTGTTTTCTGAACTGGACCTTGAACCTGCGGAAACAATGGACGTTCAGTAGTGTGAGATCGGATCCCTGGTATTAAAATACCAGTTTCCATAGTCTTTGGGGTATTCTTCTAGCCAAGATCATACTCCATGTTCCCTCCAGAATCTCCCAAGTCCACTTGCTGCTTCTGTCAATAACTTCCTGTGACATGCCAGTGCTGAATTGTAAAAAAAGAAAGGGCAGTATCTGCTTTTGTCTTCAAGACTTCATAAGACTTCATCTTATGCAGAGCAATAGAATAAAGAAGTGTCATTGTCCATCCTCAAAATAGACACCAAGAGAGTAATTAGTAAACTCTGAAGAAATAATTCAAATAATTCTACCGTCATTCACTTGAGAATTTTCCGTTTCTAGGTGTGGTGCTGAGATGCAAAGATGTTTTTCTTTGGGCTGACATAAAAAGGAATCAAAATACATTTTAATTGTAGATCCTAATTTGTAAGCACATTGCTTAATGTATCAGTGTTTATTTTGTCTTTAATCAAATTTCCTTTATCACTGACCCCTTTGTCATCTGTCTCCTATTCTCTTGTTTGAATTTTGTTGTGTTTTTCTTAGCAGTTAATTTACCTTGTATGGGTTATATTATTCCTCCTAAATCTCAAAAATGTTAAACTCATTTATGTCACTGGTTTTGGTGAAAGTAGCTGATTCTGAATCTCTTCAGGTCTCCTTGGCAACATGATTCCCAATTCTTATTAACTTCCTTGTATTCTGCAGGAAGTATTCTAATAGAATTTTAAATCCTGTCTGATGAAGAGTAGTGTGAGAGCTTCATAAACACTATGCAGTAAACAGTTTACAAGTGCACTAACTTTTATTGTCTTGATTTCTTCTGCTATAAACATTTAATGAAGAGAGAAGGAGAACTGCATTTGAGCTAGGAATCTTTATGGGTTCAGGGACAGCAGATGGCACTCTAGTAGGGATCTGTGTTCTGAAGAGCACATCAGACTTACATAGCCCATCACCTTAACATTGATAATAATTTTTGATGTTCTTTTCTTGCTTAAGATTAATGATGTATAATTGTTTAGGAGGAACGACAGCTTTCCAGTTCCTAATGCATTTTTTCCCCATAAATTTTAGTGATCTAGGTTTATACTTTAGGTTAGAACATTATGGTACATAATGATTGTTTGTGAAGTTACTTTATTTCTCTAATTTGTGTTTTCTAGATCAAACTGATGCCTCCAGCTCCAAATGATGACCTGGCTTCTCTGAGTGAGCTAACAGACAGCAGCCTGCTTTATGAGATTCAGAAGCGTTTTAGTAATAACCAGATATACGTGAGTTGCTATTCACCTATCAGCAGTAAACTTTCAAAAAGGAGCAAATGATAGAATAGGAAAAATAAGATTATTGTCATAAGCATTGGGCAGTAATCTGTCCCAGACTCATGACTGATATTTAGAGGGATCAGGACATACGTGTGTGTAAGCTCAGGAATTTCTCAAGCTTATAGAGGAAAAGTAGAAATAATAAATGGAATAACACGTTAGATAGGTTTGGATAAAATTTATATGTGTTTATTTCACAGAGCAAGTGTATTGGTAAAAAATAATGAGCACATGTAATCTTCCCTCTCAAACTACTAGGAGATCCTTCAGTCTTTAACATTATGTCAACTTAAATATAGAACATGATTACTGGAAATTTAAAACAAATTTACATTTAAAAAGCTTAGTATTCCCATGAGAGCTTTAATTACTCATCTTTTCCTATATTACAGAAATCATTCTCTATATTGTAATGTTAATCACCTAGATAGCCAGTGAAATAATTATGGAAAGGGTTTTTTTAAAGCAGGTTTTCTTGGTTTTGCTATATTTAAACTGGGAGGCGTCCAGTTAGATGTACCTTACTTCTAGAGAAAAATCAGCACTTGAAAGTTTTGGTATCCCTGTTCATATCTTATACATAATTTATTTCAAACTTACTGAACAGCTGAGTGACATGCTAATGTGAAACATGCAAATTGTTTTTAAATGTGTAAGTTGATAGCACTGTTGAGATTAAAGGACTATAGAGAATTGGCGTGCTGCTGTGAATACTTTTGGAATTTTGGGAACTTCAATTCTAGCTGTTATGACATTCAATGATAATTAAAATTCTGACTTTTAGAGTAATGATCAAATCCTATTTTATTACTAGTATTTATTTTGTTTTGACTCACTTTTGAAGATGCCAAACACAGATAACTGAATTCGGGAGGATCCACAGAGACTCAGTATTTATAAAAAAGAAGTCATCTTCTACTTAAAATACTAAGGATTTTATTTATCATACCCCACTCTGGCATTCTTCTTAGCTTAATGAAAATTTATAGGCAGTGATCATTAATATTCTGTTCAACAGCAACCATTGCGCTTTGGTAGAGTGCCAGGTTTGATGCTGAAAACCCTTGCATCTTTGGGTGATTCGGTTCTCAAAGCTGGAAGGAAAAGTCCTTTGACTTTAATTGCAAACCAAAATCCTCCTTAGCACAGAACATTTCATGTTCCATTCTGCAGGAAAACCCATCCCAGTTAGAGTGGGAGAGAGAGAAGAAATAAATTACTGCATTTCAGAAGAAAAACAGTACATTTACCATGAAAGGCGTTATTTTCCACCTCCTCAAATAAGCATACTTCATTTTGAAAAAGGCAGCATGACTGGGACTGCTCACATGATGATTTGCTGTCTGACCTCTTCAGAGACAGAGGTCTGGCATTTTTGCATTCTAAGAGCATATACAGCAACATTTACTTACAGTGAGAGAGAAGTGTAGCAGCAGGGCTGAGGCTGACCAGTCTTATATTCAGTACAGCTTTCACATACGAGTGTTTAAATATGAAATAATAATATCGTGACACTTTTGCAATTAGTGGATGGTTTGTTATTTTTAGTATAGCTGGGATTTTTTTCTATGTGCCTGTATATATGTTCATATATCCATACGTATGCATAAAAACTTGGGTATATATCTGTTGCTCTATCTTGTCATACAAGCAACGTGTTTTAATGTATCAGTTCTGGGTAATATACATTTTTTACTTTATGTCATCTATCCCATAAAAAAAGTGGTGGAGCAACTTGTTTATGTGGTAGGTATGTTACATTTTTCTAGTTTAAAGAAGGATAAATTACAAATTACCTTTCACATAATCTACTGGTAATATATGCAGTGCAATTCTTCTAGCATAATTTTCCATTATGAAGAACACCATCTTATTACAAAAAGCATAATTTATGCAGAGTTGTAAATTTAGATCTCAATTTAAAGTTATGAAGTTAAAAGCTCTAAATTCATGAATTATGTTTAATATATTGATAGCTAGATTTAAGAGGATTTGACAAAAGTCCTCTCTGGAAGAAAACCATTATCCTCCTTAAAGATTTAATTTGTTACTTAATAAAGCAATTATATCTTCTTTTTTTCAGACCTACATCGGTGATATACTGCTCCTTGTTAATCCATTTAAGGAACTTCCTATTTATTCTCCCATGGTAAGCATTCTCTCTTCAAAATGTGTGTGTCTTTTTCAGTGGATTCATTTATTTCATTCAGCAGGCCAAATCCCTAAAATTGGTTAGAATATGTGCCTTTTTTATATTGAAACATTCAAGTTTTAATATTTTAGAATATTTTTTTAAATTTTGTCAAAGATAGCCCTATTTTTTCTGTGTCTTATTTGTAAACCACCATGTTGCTATTGTTTTGTACAAACAGTAGCAATTGAGATCATTTAAAAATAGTTCCTGATGTATAACATGACCTTAGTAGTTTCTGCCGCTGGCAAACTTGCAAAAATAACAGTGTCTTTAATGTAATTGTTGTCGGAGTTCACATCCCCATTACCCAAAATGCCTTTAGGGAGATAACAGCCTTGAATGATGCAGAAAGGCTCAAAAGTGTCTGTCCATGCTCCGCACCAGACCACTCAGTTCAGGCACAACACACGTGATGGGGGCAGGAGCATAGCACTATGCTGGGGCAGTTGTATGGAGTTGGCTTGTGTTGGCCACAGGCAGTGTGTGGGCAAAGGGAACTTGAGTCCAGGTGTGCACTGTCATAAGCGTGAGGCCACTTAGGAAGTGCTTCAGGTACTTCTCTCTTGAATAGCAGTATCCTTATCTTTCTCATTCTTTCACTTAAGAGACAAACAAGTTACTTACAAGCAGCTTACTGTTTCCAGTACCTAGACAGGTTGTAGAGAGGTGGGGGGTTGGTCGCTTCTCCCATCTAACAGGTGATAGGACAAGAGGAAAAGGCCTCAAGCTGTGCCATAGAAGGTTTAGATTAGATGTTATGAAAAAATTAGACTCTGAAAGGATTATTAACCATTGGAACAGGCTTTCCAGGAAAGTGGTTGAGTCACCATCCGTGAAGGTATTTAAAAGATGGGTAGATGTAGTGCTGAGGGACATGGTTTAGTGATGGCTTTTTATCAGTGTTAGGTTACTGATGGTCTGAAAAGGCCCTTCTAGCCTGGGCAATTCTATGATTCTATGACGTTGATATTAACTAGCATTTATATCAAGTTAAATGGTCTTTGTAGATCAGTGAGAGTAAAACAGCAAATTGTTTGATCTTTGCTTCATCCTCACTCAGTAATTTTAGAGAAAGGGTATTAGAATAGCTGTTTATTTCTTTCCACCCCATTCCTGTTATTTTTTCATTGCTGCACTGAGATCAGACTCACTATTCACTGAATCACAGAATGATATGGGGTTGAGAGGGACCTCTAGAGATCATCTAGTCCAATCCCCCTGCCAAAGTACTCAAATATGTTTATTTAGCTTACAAGAATTTTTACAGTTTGATAAGTGAACTAGTCTGTGGCTGTTTGCTATGTCA
Source organism: Pedionomus torquatus (assembly GCA_013398155.1). Lineage (NCBI taxonomy): Eukaryota > Metazoa > Chordata > Aves > Charadriiformes > Pedionomidae > Pedionomus > Pedionomus torquatus. Next base: position 439,364 of record VZRU01000073.1, on the reverse strand, counting down.
TATGGCTTTGTGTGTATCAAGTAAATTTGAGAGAAAGAAATAATGTGACATTCAACAGCAGTAACAGCAGATTCCAAGTTGGTGTACTAAATTTAGTTTCAAGAAATGGAAATCATCCATCACTCACAAGGTTTTAGATGATGATATTTTTTCCTGTCACTGTGTATTTTACATTAGATACATGATTTTGTGTACCAAGAGAGAATTGTAAGGGAAAAGAATTTAGATGGTAGGCTTACATATTAAAATGCTTCCTGAATATTTGCCACATCTTCTCTTGACCTTTCTGTGATAGATCTAGTTTAACATGAGATACTTTTTGTCCTGTAATTGTTTGGGTCACCCTGGGTAATCATTGCTTTTACTCCATCATTATTATCTCCGTGGTTTTGTGCATTAGGCATGTGTTTCCCAAATGATAAAATTCCATGATTTTAAAATAGCTTTGTTTGCTTTGTTTCTGAAATGCTGGCATTATAATAAAGTCTGTAATTGTTAGATGGGCTGTATATCAGCGTAATAAAAATTGATGATGTGAATTTCTCAGTAGACAATGACATGTTATTTGATATGGCTTATTAGTTTCAGCATTTTTGTTTCACGTATGTGGTTTGTTAGCTGTCAAAAAAAAAAAAAAGAGAATGCAAAGATATATTAGGCTTAATACTCTACTCTTTTTAAATCCAGGATGAAGCAATGAAAAGATTATAATGTGTGTTTTTCAAGAACAGCAACACTTTTTTTTCTTCTTTTTTCTTAATCACTTTTCATAACTTCTTGGCAATCCTTATTTTATTACCCTCACTGACCTCCCACATTTACTTCCAGCAGAGTTCTACTATAATAAATCTTTTTATAAGTAGTTATTCACTCTGAGAGGACATAAAGAGTCATACATTGATGAGCACTGCTATATGTTGCTTCTTATGCAATTCAGTGCAATTGCTAAGTGATAACATTATGCATTTTTACATGGAAATACAGTATATTACTACACTACGCACAATAGTAGCACTATACTAGTAAGAACGTGCAGATACCTCCTGGAGATATCATAGTAACTGTAGAAGCAGCTTGTGTTACAGTCATCCTATTTTGTCACTTTTCTGAAGAATTTATTAGTGTCAGATTAGTGCAAATTTATATGTTCTGGAAGTCTGTTTTTTTAGAAAAGTATTTAAACTTGCAAAACACTTGCAATGTTATGTAATTAGGGTAAGTGTGTGAAGGTTTATCATTCAGCTTTGTGGTGTACTGAAATGAATTCTTGGGAATTGGTGTGGATTTAATCTTCTTAGTCTGGTAGCTTGAAAGACCTGAATGAAAATAGGGCCATATTGTGAGTATTCATTCGACCACAGCATTGTAGATGCTCCAAGATTTAATACTTTTATATCTACATAAATAAGACAAGCAGAGGACAGGAAGGTTGATAAGCGCCTGATTAGTTTGGAGAAAGAAGCAAATACAAAATGACACTGTGGTGGAAAGGCTGCTAGAGAGAATAGTTGGAGAAAACAGGGCATGATGGAGAAGGAAGGGTTATGGTCATTTAAGCGATAACATCCAGTATCATTCTAGATGCTTCATAGTGTTCCGGTTGCCCCCAGCTGCCATGGGTTTCTGTAGACCCTGTGTTAATTTTCTAAACCCATAAGAAAGTTGTCTGAAAGCTATATAAAAAGGTAGTTAGAAATATTTTTTTTTTAATTGTGATTTTTGTGAAATGATATGGTGTTTCTGTGCACAATCTTATCTAAATCACATTCTGTGATTTCTGAAACAACATTTCTTTATTCTGAAGCAACAGAAATGTAGATGTTAGCAAACTATCTACTTTTTCTAAAATTTGCTTAATATTAGCTGGAAGAACATCAGGATATCCTCAGGAAAAAAAGAAAAATCAGGAGCAGACAATTGGTTCTACTCATAGTTGAGCTTTAAGGGTAGTACATGTTGCCAGCTCTGTGTATGACAGAAGTTATTCTGTATTGCAGAATAACTGCAATACAAGACTGCTCTGACATGTAATAAATGAATTAGATTATAAATTCTGGTCACTGATTCCAATTTTAACTTTTAATGTGGTGATCATATTTCATTTTATAAGATTTTTAAGTCGAGATATTAAAGAATTATACACTTGAGGTATAAGAAAGTAACTTCCTAGGTTTTGTATCATTTAATGAAAAACCACTGTTGAGTCCTCTAGTTATGTTTAGCTTTGCATCTTAATTAGATCTTCTGTGCTGACAACTCTGTTTTCTTTAATTAAACTCTTCCTAGATACTCTAATGGTATTACATATATATATACAGAGATTCTGTTCATAATGCTTAGAGAGCTTTACAAAAGAGTCGGGATTGAGGGGGGTGAAACTTAATTAGTTTAAAATTTATTGATCATGTTAATGTTCTACAATTTTTCAGGTCACCCAGCTTTATTTAAGTAACTCTGGAAAACTGTGTTCTTCACTTCCCCCACATATATTTTCCTGTGCTGAAAGAGCTTACCACATGCTATTCCAGGAGCAGCGTCCCCAGTGCTTTATCCTCAGGTGAAAATTTATCTTTCTATTAAGTAATTTGTAATTCCTGCCTTTCAGCTGTTTCCCGCAAGACTCAGCGGTTGAGATTTCCATTTTATTTTTTCCTCCAACTGATTTTTTTCTGTGTACTGATCTCTGTATCATACGTTAGAGTGAAATAGGTTTAATTACATCTCGAGTTCTTAAGTTCTCTTGGGTAATTGCCACTCCATCTAGCTGCATCTAATTAGGAAGAAAGAGTTAATGATAAAGAATCAAAACTGCTCTGTGTCTGCTAATATTACATGTATCAGGATTAGAAATAGAATCTGATGACAATCAAATTGGAAGTCCTTGACTAAATTATAAACCTCTGAGTTGGGGCACCTGTGTTGGAGCTTTCACTCTGCCTCATGTGCTTGTGTGGCCATGAGCTTGTTATTTAGCTCTCCAATTTCAAAATGGATTTTAACCAGTTCCTTAATTAACAGAGCTGTTGCAATGATAAATACATTCAAGACTGTGAATAAATGTGTTAGAAATCTCCAGTGAAACAGTTTCATACAAATATGGTGGTTTTATAATGATGAAACTTTGATCCCCAAATTTGTTAGTCCCTTTTCTTCCCTCACTATAGCTGAGAGCAATGAGTCTGGTGAATTTGATGTAGTTATTCAAAGAATTATGTTACTCAGTCTTGTCACTTTGATAGTCACTACTGGGTGAAATAATGACAAAAAAAAATAAAATCATGGGGTGTGGGGGAGGGAGGTGGAGTTGGGAAAAGGTTGATTTTGATTTGGCCAGGAATAAAGGCTGATCCGCTTGATAAATCTCGTAATTGCTTTTGAATACTTCTAATTATAAGGGAATTGAATATTATGAAATGGAGAGGGTAATAATACTCAGAAACAGCTAATAATGCTAGTTTAGAGTTACAAGAGTTAAAGTGAATACATAAATGCAATCATATATATCAATTTTTATTGCATTCTGTTCATATGGATACAAACTCCTGTGATCATTTGAAGTACTCTATATTAAGTCCTCAAATACATCTCAATATTGTAATTAAAGGGGGGGGGGATTAAAGCAGTTTATAAAAAAACATAGCTTTTAAGTTTCTGAATTATAAATGCCAGTATTTTATGCCAGTATTTTATGTTTCACGTGCAATTCTCAAAAAATGTCTAGCTTAGTTATTAACCGCCGAAGAAGAACCATGTGATGTCATTATGTGTAACTCTGATCTGAATTTTTCCTGGAAAGTTTGGGTTTATTATTTTAAAAAACAGTAATGTCTTTATAGAAGTCTTTTATTTTCAGTACATCAAGCTACCCATAATCATTTCACAAGAACAGGGAAGGGTATTAGAAAATGAACCCTTATTTATATTAATCCTATCATCTTCATCAAGCTTTGTAGCTTATTTTGTGGAGATAAAATTTATTTTCTTTTAGCAAGGCTGTTCAGTTCATTTTTTTCCTGCCAAAAAGTAATTACAAAAAGATACTTCCCATGAGTTTAGTGGCCATTACTAATGATTCATGAATTACTCTTTTATTGGACACATACTGTTTCTAATGAATTCTGCATGCAGTGTAACCCTTAATGATATTTCTTAGTCTAGTCATTTTTGCCTCCCACATTTTCCCAAGAGATGATAATAAAAAGTGGTGAAGGCACCTGAAATTGTCTGATTTGAGCTTTAACTGCCTAAGTCAAAAGCTGTGGTCTTGAAACCTGTGCTAAACTACCAGACTCTGCTTTTTGACTGCAAAGTGCTACTTCAGTTTTCAGCCCGTTTGCCTGTTCAGGAGTGGTTCATAGTTTCTGGAAGGGAGAATCTTAAAGCACTATTTATTTCATGTTTAAGTCTAACCGGGGCTTCTGTACCCAAATCCCTTACTACAAACTTTCTCAAAGCATCAGTAGTTCACATCACTGAGATGAGAATCTTTTACCATAGACATTCATCTGTGAGCTGTTGTGCTTATTGTATGCAATGCTGCTCATAGCTATTGCCCTGCTCTCTCTCCCATATAGATTCCATTAAGGTTTGGTTTATTTGTTTTTAATGGTTTTCTTTCTTTAGATGACTGTCTCTAGTGATACATTTAGAGTAGAAGCTCTTTTGGGTCAGACCACGTCTACATTGTATCCTTAGCCAGATATGGTTAGAATCTCCTAACTCCACACAAATGATTGTGATAATGTTAGCAATTCAATATATGGAAGCAGATACTCCACCCTTTTCTTTGGAAATAAACAACAGAGATTTGGCAGAGAGTGCTCCCATGATCACAGGAATAGGATTTGTAACTGCAAATATGCTGTGCCCCTGAGCACAAAAATCAAGCTGATAAAAAGTCAGCACTTCTGTAATGTGTATGGCTGTTCTCAGAGTGCTAAGCTACCTGCTGGACCTGAGGACACTCATTCACAAATAACGAATATCCATCTCCAAGGTATTTCCTTGCTGATATGGAAAAATACTGCCATTCTGGTATATATCCTGAAGTTAACTTAGGACCAGACCAGTCCTGTGCAGGGAAAAATGAAGTCTTAAAAGTATTTTTTTTCCAACTTTATTCTTTAATATAAGGAAATCCATTGTTTTGCAACTTAAATTACAAGTTATAGAGTGTTAAGGAATTTACTGCCCAATTTAGTGGTAGAATTCCTCTCTCTCCTGTTACATGATTCAGGGAAAATAGGAATCTAACATTGCCAAACTTGCGTCACAGTACATGAATTTGATTGTTTTCTCTTGTTGGTTGCATGTCTATGACACATCAACTCTCTCTGCTTTGTCTGCTTCTTTAGCTTCATACAGGTTGACTGGCTCTCCCCAAGCAGGAAAGCAGATGATGTAAAAAAAATTAATCCTATTTTGGTCTTGTAAAATAAATCACCCATTGTGTAAAATATTATATATAAATATCAGTGGCAAAATATTCAAATAACTGTACAACTGCAAGTAGATCGTTCACATTGCAGGGACTGTATATGCTACATGAGTGTACAGAGAGAACAAGCAGCGGAACAATGAGACATCTTCTGCAATGAGACAGTGCCCTGTAATGTATTAGGTTGGTTAGTGAAAGCTCCACTTCTGTCATTGCTACATTCTTTATAAATTGCATGTAGTGAGGACTATTTCTTGTAAAAAATACCTATTAACCTCTTATTTATGTATTAAACGAGTTTATAATTTTCTGGTTTGATCTCTGCATTACATTAAAAACCTTACACTTACAGAATGCGGATTTAATACAGATTTGAGACAAAGCTCTTAATAGAACATTATTAGACACTGCTAGTGGAAGGAAACCCTCTTCAAATCCCATGGCAACCCATCCTTGTCAAAACTTTGAGTATCCATGACAAAACTGTTTTAAAGAAGTTTTATAATTGCACCAAGAGCTGGCTTTGTATAAAATTTGTATGAAAATTACAGAATAAAATAACATATTATGCATTTAACCAATAACTGGCCTTTTTGTAATTAGCTTCCTTCTAACTTCATTTTGCTCCTGCTGTTCAGGATATGAAAATGTATTATGCACTGAAAAGATAAGTGAAGGGCTGTCTAGGAAACCAAGGTGTAGTTCTTAGGCTTGTTAAAAGCTAAGGATCCTTAGTTAATCAATCTAGTGGTTTATGGGATGCTGGTGGCAAATTTGGTGAATCAAAAAAACAATAATGAATAGATCAAATTAAATATTATATTTTGGTATATTAGCAGCCAGGAATGTCAATATCCAGTGGTTTTGTTGGAATACATTAAATCCATTAAAACAGAGCTAGCAGAGAATATAAGTAACATACCAAATGTGAAAGTAGTGATTCCCCCCTCTCTTGCCTGTCATCTTGCAGTGGAGAAAGTGGTTCTGGGAAGACTGAAGCCTGCAAACAGATAGTGAAGCACCTCACTTGCAGAGCCAGTTCCAGCAGAAATACCTTTGATACAAAGATGAAACATGTAAGTAAGAATTCTGATCGCTGAATAGACCAAAGCAAAAATCTGGCCTCTTGGATAAGTAAAGATATTTGAACTGTAAGGAAAAAGGCATCTGCTACTCAGAATGTTCTCAAAGCATTTGTTTTCATTACTGAAGTCAAAGGGGGCTTCTTTCCCTGAATTGCCCTGAATGGGAACAGGATTAAGCTCACATCCACATGATGAGAGGAAACCAAAATCTGGAGGCCAGTTTTGTTTCTATATGTTTTGGTGACATTGGAAAGCGGTGTTTCAGTGAATAGGAAACATTTGTGTAATTAGGTGCTATCTCTTAAATGTGTTCTAATTGACTTCAGTAAGTAAATACATTTAGCTGTATCATTTTGGTGGTGCTTCTCTGGACAGTGTAAGAACTGCTGAGGCATCTGAAGTAATAGTATATAAGACAGAAACTGGAAAGTTGCAGGAAAAGTGCAATGACTGAACAAAGTATAATGGCCCAGTATTTGTATACTAAATATATGTATGAAATAGGTAAGAGTTCTGAATATTTCATGATTATTTGATTCTCACAGAAGAAACAAATTCCACTCAGTGCGTAACAGGAAATCGTAAGAACATGCTCCATGTATCAAATGAAAGTATCTCTTTGCTAGTACATTGTAAATGTAAAGTTTTTGTTTGACTCAGCATTGCAGCTCGTGTTTCATTGGTACAGCTGTAACACTACTGTAAAGGTTCTTAGTGACATTTTAAATTACGCTGAATCCTAGACTGCCAATTCAGATTCTTTCAAAAACTTGCCTTTCCTAATGCAAATTCTCATCTGAGATCCCAGCTCAGAGACAGATTTACATAGAATGTTTTAGCACAGCCTGCATTGCCATATCTCAGTTCTGAGCTTCATACTTTAAAAAAAATTAAAATAAATGGACTTTCACCCACTCTGGTGACCTTCCTCTACAGCACTTAGAGTTAACCCAAGATACTTTTTTTTTTAGCTTTCACTTGCTATGTACATGATATTCAACAGAACTCTAGACATTGTGGGGTCCTTTAATAGCATCACATACATCATTCAAAACTGCACTGCGTTCTTCATGAATTATGCATGATTCAGTCCAGAAAGATGATAAAAAAGTGTCTGAAGTACAGCTGATATTAACAACCTACAAATCAGGATTATTGGGATGTGGGAAAGGGTACATATACACTGGTTCATATTTTGTGCATTCCAGCTGGTAAGGGAATAAAAGTCCTATAGAGTTCAGATGGATTTTAGAAAACAGTTTTTCATTTGTGTGTTCTGAAGACATTAAAGAAGTCTGATGACACTGAAACCACTACAGACAAATAAGCTGTAGCTTTATGTCTCATGTAACAATGTTCAGAATACCCTTGTTATATTTTCACTTTAGACTTTAAAATTTAAATTTAAAGTGTTGCAATGCACAGGACATTACACTTTTGCTTTATTTTAAACCCAAAAGCCAGATCTACAAGTGATACCTATTTCTACTCTTACTTTTTATTTATTACCTACACAGATTTACTTACAGTTTCGAACCGATCAGGCTGTAGATAATATTCACATGAACTCAAAAATTCATGTCAGATCCTTCAAATCCTTTTCTTTCTTAAAGTTCAGATTAAGTAATGAGTAGAAAAAAAACAAGTAAATAGGCAATTTTGTGAGTAAGCAACTGAAAACTGTTACTTGGATACAAATATGGGAGCAGTGGGAATCAGGAGGTGTGGGAAGTGGTCTCTGCTGCAGCATGTCTCCTGACTGCAGGAAAATTCCCAGACACAACCATCATGATTGAGTGCAAATGAAATAAGATGTTGTCCTCAGTTAAGAAGAGGAATCAGCTAGTAGGAGGGAGCTGATAAGGCCTAATTTTCTCCATCTAAAAATTAGTTAACTTTGTAAGCTGAACAACAGTCCCTAATACGCAGTTTTTACCCTGTTCCCTGACACAGCTTACATCCCCAACAGGTCCTCTGGCCACTGTTCAGAGAACAACATGTGCCAGGGGTCATTCACAACCATGTGTCCAAGCTTTTCTGCAAAAGAGGTAGATGTCTGGATGTGAACCTTGTCACACCACTTAGCACAGGTGATATAGAGTCCTGTTACTGGTACTGTTTAGTTTAAAAACATAGATGTAGCCATCTGTGTTGGTTAGTCTTAGTCAATGCAGGTGGAAGAGAATCATCACGTATTAAGAAAAATGACTTGCCTTTTGTTTATAGAAACATCTCTTTTACCTTCCTTAAACAGGATACCTGATTTCAGACAGGGAAAGCAGATGTAGTAGAACCCACCCATGGAGAATCAAGTAGAGATTCTAGTTTAGCTGCTTTTTAAGATGCTTTAACAAACACAATAGCCTGGATTCATTCCTGCTGCAGTTAGACATAGCAGCATTAAAGTTAATAAAGCTGCACGGGTTAAACCAAGTGCTGAATTAGCCTAATGAGCGAATACATCCTAAACAACACTACTGGAGTGGAACCAATACTAGGCTCACTAGTTTTCTGCTGCCACCTACTGCACAAAGAGCTGGTTTAATTAATAGTTCTGAAGGGCCCGATTTTTAGGGTAGCTGGAAGCACACCGAGACACCTGTGCCCCTCTTCCATCCCCAGCTAGGTCATCCAGATGTATCAAACCACTGTTACATCAGCACACCAGTGTATTTGGGCCACAATCAAATTTGGGCAATCAAATTTCGTAGGATGAAAACGGGGAAAGTGCTGAAGGGAATCCTGCAGGGTGTAAGGGGGGTGTAAGAGGCTGCTTATAATCAAAAAAGATAAATACAAAGAAAATGTGGAATAAAAAGTATNCCACTTACAACTCCCACTATAATGATAGTACCGTTGGTTTTTTTCCTTTTGAACTACCTTGCTTTAATTTCTATTTAGAAAATAAAAAAATCCACATGGCTGAGCCACCCTTGAAAGAATTTGTTAAATTCCAAGCTGTAAAACAGTTGTCTTCCTTGTTTTTCTGTTTCTTCCCCCTCCCATTATTGATCACAAACCAACTTCACGTATTTCGAAATATCTTCCTATTTGTTTCCTCTCTTATTACTTCTTCACCATTGTCTTGCAGGTAAACTTTATCTTGGAGGCCTTTGGGCATGCTAAGACACCCTTGAGTGATTTTTCTAGCTGTTTTATAAAATATTTTGAGCTACAGTTTTGTGAGAAGAAAAAAATGTTAGTTGCAGGTAAGTGTCATTTAATCTGTTTATTTTTATATCACCCACAGACTAAGTGGTAGATCAAAGATCCCAGAAGGTATCAGTGGCCTTAGAGTATGGGAAAGAGGCAAGGGGGGGTTTAAGGAGTGTGAGAGGAGTGTATTTATTAGTGTGTGAATTCACATCTTGTCAAGAACGGTGAGGGATTAGGAGACCTGTCCTGTGCAACCACTAGGTGGCAGAGAAAGACAAGGAAAAAGTATTAATGCCACCTGTTCCTCTTGTGTTTCTCAGGAAATCACATTTCCTTTTAAGCACGAGAATAGCAAACTTTACCAGCTATATATTGCTTTACTGTGAAATAGAAGTAACAAAGAGGGTTTTTGTTGTTGGTGGTGTTTGGGTTTTTTTTTGTGTGTTTTTTTTTTCCAGTTTTATCTAATATCCTATTGGATATTTTAAGTATCCCTTAAATGATAAACTCATCTGTTTAGAGCAAACAAAATATAACTTTACTCTAATACTGAAATGGAAAGTGATTTTTACAGCTTTGAGCTTCTTTTAAAGGAACTATGAATCATATTCTGTTTATTCTCTTTAGAGGTAGGATACCATGGAATTTGTTCCTGCTTTCAGAGTAAGTGGGAGTCTGCTAATTCCCAATAAGCACTCACTCATGAAAAAAAAAAAATCAGTGTTGACCACAACTTCAGTTTGATTCTGAAAATTTTGATCTTCAGAGGCAGTCAGGGACAGGTTTCATTTCCAGTCTGCATAGGTCATCATAAAGTTACTCGGTGATAAAGTGCAAGGTGTGTGCAGAAGTAACTGTACACAGTCAGTTTTCTACCTACACTGATCTTCCTGAATGGAAAAGTGGTGTGGTGAGACACACTTTTAATCCAAGTAAATTCGATTCCATTGGATAAACATTTCCAAATATACTCATTTTTTACTATTTCAAATGGTTTTATGCTTTCAGAAGAGCTATACTCTTAATAAATAAATAAATAAATAAAAGCATTATTTGGAAATAATCCAAGTTGGGATTATAATTCATTTTCCTGGGAGACTTTGCTATACCCTAGCAAATAAATTTCTTAAGTGAAAGTGTCACTCTAAGAGAAATTACTGTCACTTTTTTCTGGTTTGTTTTACAAATATAGGATATTTGTAAGGAAACTGTAAAATAACGTGTTTTGGTTTTGGTTTTTTTTTTTTTTCATTTATGAGCTATTATGGGAGGAATATTAAGCAAGTGATGTAAACATTAGAATAGACTAAACAGCATCTGAACCGAGCCTGTAAAAATAAAGTTCAGTCCCTAAAACTAATATTTTATAAATCTTTTGTACTGTACACATTTGTGTCTATTTAGTTACCACAATTGCACTATGTACACTTTTTTTTCTCTTTTTGTTACACAAATGCAAACAGATGAAAATGATACTAATTTTGAGAAGTCAAGTATATGAACATGAGGAAATGTCAGAATTGAAGTTATTCTAGATATTCTTTGGTTGTCTTGTGTATACAGATTTCCTGTTGTGGTTTTTTCACCCCACCCCAGCTTCATTCAGTGCAGAGAATGGACTATTGTCAGTGATCTGCTACTATGTAGTTTGTTTTCCCTTCATTGATCCATGTGTACCTTGTGCCATTTTACTCTGTTCTCAAACCAATATGCTAGTTTTTCTGTGAATATTCTATGTTGCTCATCAACATTTTTCACTGTATGAAGATTTCAGAAACACAAATAGCTTCATTTTCTCACTACTTCTGACCTAAGCTTCTGTCATTCGGTTCCACAGATGAGGCGCAGAAGCCTCAAGGTCATGTGTTCCCACAATTTTTGGGTGACTTGCTTGAGATTGTAGGGATTTCAGTTTTCAAGGGAGCTTTACCCAGTCTTGCCAGTTTAATTCACAAACTTTGTCTGTGAATGATATAAATGTGGAATCAGTTGACCAGGGTCTTGTGTCAGATTTCTGATACACAAATGCTGTGGTTTTATCACTTTCAAATCATAGGCATTAAATGAGAAAATCTAGAAGTAGCTGTAAAAAACATAAACAAGCTACTTATCTTCCCTACTATTTCCCAAATATTTAGGAATTGAATCAATTACTTTTACCAAATCTAAAGCAGCCAAAAGTTCCATAATTTACTGTCAAGAGTGAGAAGCCCCAGTACAGTAGTAAAAGTGTTTTTTATATTTTTCTAAGTTGCAGTTGTTCATGATGTTTTGATTTGCATTGTAGATGTTGCCTTTTCTAGGTCACTGCTAAGCATCACTTCTGAGTGAAATTGTCCCAGATTCACACCACCATAAATGAGATAATCATGGTATCTTGGCCTGGTTTAAATCTCACCCAGTGATTCTCTGAATCAATTTGAAAGATCATTTGCAGTAGTATTTACTGTTTTGCACGGTTTAAACATGAATGTAAAATGTAAATACGGAGAGCACCTGATTCTGCCGAGACATGCATTTATTACTTGTTGAGGCAAACTGGGTTAAATGTCTGGTTTGTAAACAGTAATGAAAAACTGAGTGACACTCAGCTGCCTCTGTCAAAGAGTGTAGGTTGTTTAAAGTCTTCACAGACAGATCTTAAGGGTGAAGATCCAGAACAAATGACTAAGGAAGGGGCATGCAAAGTACATGTGTATATTTTTATTATAGAGGGCAAGCCCGAGGTAGCATTCCTTGTGCTTTTAGTGGACATCGGTGAAGTTTGTGACAGCTTTTTGTTCATGTTGTTCTATGCCTAGATCCTGGAAATGCTCCAACTTCTGTCACAGCAAAAAGTATACCTTAATAACAGAAACATTGGCCATAATTTTCATCTACAGACACAATGCAGTCTTTCTTATAAACTGTATCTTTGTCACAAAGTTTTAAGAGCAAATATGGAGCTCTTGAGTGTGATTCTTCTCAAAGCCAGTACAGGTATCTGTAGAGGTTTTATGTGTCTTCTCTGACTCTTGTTTCTGATGAGATGTTCTGAGATAAATGGGAGTTTTTCTGTGACAAGTGGCTTTGTGGTCAGGTACCTTTCATTGTTTTAGTCCTATCAGACAAGTGAAGAAGGTACAAACCTGATGAAGTTATTGTCCTTTGTGATTGGATGAAATAAGGCAGTGGAAACTAATAAAAAGTCTTACAACAGAACATATTACAGGCCAGTTACTTCCTTAAGTTTCTAAAGTAAATTCATACCTAATAGAACTCAAAGACTGATTTCTGCCAAAAAGTTGTAATTATACATAGTCAATGGTTCATACCCACTGCATAGTAGTAAAAGACTGATTATTTATTTATTTCCAGAAGTAAAATTGCTGCATTTTATTTTTATTTGGAAAGGGAGAGAGTAAATGATCTTTCAGGTAAGTTGACATAATTCCTAAGATGAAAGGTAAGGCTTCTGTCAGTTTCTTCAGATTATTAAAAAAGAAGGTTAGGAAGAGAAAATAAAGCCTGACAAACTTCATCTGTAAAATTTCCTGCCTTACTTTTCTCGATCTTCACTTTTTGAAAAGCAAGGCCTGATGTATTTTTCTTAAGTTGCACTGAAATGGAAAGATCTAATTAGATTTGTAAAAAGATGCATATTTGCCTGTGTGTGTTACAAACATTTTTTTATAAATCAAAAAGTTTCAGATGTGAATTTTCGTGGGTTTTCATGTTGTGGGTATTTTTTTGTTTGTTTGTTTGTTTGTTTTGGATAAGAGACTGCATAGCTGGAAGAAAAATTTCACTGGCCACACTTTCAATACAGAATCCCCTTGCTGGCTTCATAGCTGCTCAGTAGATCAAGTGATCTGTTAAAGGAAGTACAAATCTCCTTCCCCCTGTAAGAACGGTTAACATTGCACAAAAATGTCAGACCTCGCTCTGGAACTCAGTTATTTTTCCCTTTCTTTTCACACATAGATTAACAAACATGATTTCCCTTTGTAGAAAAGCATATTACCGTGGTAGTTTTCTTTATGAGTTACTTTAGCTCCATTAAGATTTTGCTGTGTTTGACTCTTGCTGATCAGAAGCTCAATTTTACTTAACAGCGCTTCTCATTGCTGAGATGCTGAGATGAACTGTGTTTAGCTTTATTAAAGTGGGTGACTTAAAGTACCTGAAAAGGGCTGAATTAATTGGTGTCATCTAAATAAGTGGTGTTGCCCATCATTAAAGTTAAATGTATTAATTAATCAGATAGATGACCCTCAGTAACATTTTCCTTGCTTTTATTAATCAATGAATGCTAAAAAGACCAGAGTGGTAGTTATGAAAGCCCTAGTGAGTATCATTGCACACCAAAAGAGTGATTAAAAATTGGTAATGGCTTCTTTTCAAATTAATTGATGGCAGGTTTAGTTTTACTGAGAAATAAGTTACAAGTACAATAAAAGATGGAAATCATCCATCAGGTTCATTTATTCTGTTTTACTCTGTAGGAATAGCATCTAGGTAATAATTGATTCTGATGAAAGCATGCGTCTGGGCCAGTCCTGCTGTGATGGGTTAAGATTGCATTGCTTCAGTTTGCAGTGTGCTGCAAAGTTACTGGAGCCAGAAACATACCCTGCTACCAGCTTAGTGGTTTTCCAAGTGTGCCTTTATACTTCCAAGCACAGTTCTTTTTTCCGTAGTGTAGCAATAGAGGGCTAGATGGCTGATACACTATTTCTTATAATATTGGTTCCATAATAGTAGCATTAACTTCTACTTCTTTTTATTTTTTTTTTTTTATTTTTTTTTTTTTAGGATGATTAAATGGGTTAGATCATGCCTCCTTGGTTCATGAAGTCAGCCGTACAACTCTTCTCTGTCAGTCCTACTGTCTCTACAGTAGCTAGAACCCCAACACGTGTCAGACCATGCCTGTACTGTTACATAAAAGAAGGGGTGGAAAATGCCCCTGGGTAGTGTACCACTGACCTTCCGTCCTGCTTAACTGGGACGTGTCTGGGATGGTTTGGCCTCTGCAGAGGAGTAATTTGCCCAAAACAGCGAATCTCCCTCTGGTTCTTCACATGTACCTCTGTAATGCCTGTAAGCAGCAGAAGCAGATGGATGGATCTGAGGGTCCAGTATTTTCTCTGCTTCTGTTCTATGCCTTTCTCAGAACTTTAGTGTCCTGAGGTTATGTATGTTCCCATAATCAATGTTTTATGTAGGCAAATCATGGTCAGGTGCATACTCCTTCATCTTCTTTCCAGATGTGCTGATTCACATGGCTTCTCATTCGTCCAGCTCATCACAACCCTTCTGAGATGCCTGTGTGTCCCAGACACGGATTAGTGAGCTTGTTGATTCTATACAGAGAATTTGTCTCTTTGTAGCCATCATCTAGAAGTTAGGTTGTTAGTCTAAACTGTTAATCAGAGGGTTCTTTATTACCAACAGAGGAAATTGTTCTAAGGCAAGTTTTTTCCAAGATGTCTAGAATGTCTCTTGATTCTTCCACTCTCCAGTAAGAAGGAGCTTAGAATAAATGCCAACAGTCAGGTGGCTACACTCTGGTGAGCTGACTAATAGCTTGTCTCTTAGTAAGTCTTGCCAAATACGACAACTGTTACCTCAAATAAGAAAAACTGAGTACAAATCAAAACCATTATATTTAAAATTAAGTAATTTAAGGAAGGTGAGATATTTGTTCTACTGATTTTAATGGAATTAGGATTTTATCTGTGATTTATATAGAAATTATGGTAGAATGAATGGTATTGGTTTTATGTGCTCACCTCAGAACATTTGATAAGAAATATTGCTTGTTCTTCACTGTTGCAATGGTGAATGGTTTAAAGTATATTATTAGAGCAATCAGTATAATGATGAATTTATTTGTTTGTTTCTCAATCAGCTAGGATTTATACATACATGTTGGAGAAGTCTCGTGTCATTATGCAGCCTCTCAACCAGAGTAATTTTCATGTTTTTTACTTGATGATGGATGGGCTGTCTGCTGAAGAAAAATACACCCTGTACCTCAGCAATTTGTCTGCACACAGGTAGGAAAACAACTTTATATTTTGTATTAATATTTTTCTTATTTTAGTGCCGCTTTTGTGTTGAGGTCCTACTCCAATAGGTAATATGTGTCCTAACTTTTTCAATGAGGTCTGAAATTATTTATTATTGAGTACCTGTTCAGGAAGATTTAATTCTGGGGTACGTGTACACCCTCTTAAAAAGATCAGTGTATTACATCCATTACAATTATTGCCTTAAAAGATAAAAAGGAGAGAAACTTTGTAGCTATTTTTCCATTTTCTGTGGACAAGAGAAGGTCTGGTTTTTGTTGTTTTGTTTTTTGGTGGTTTTTTTTTTGTTAATCCTGATGAAACATTTGGTCTTCAGGAAACACTGTTTTATTAAAACTGGACTTTTCTTACACAATATTTTGATTTTGATGAAATGTCACTATATGTAAGTGATAACCTCATTTTCATTAAGAAAAAACAAAGCAGAGGTTTGACTGCTTTGAAATCATGGATAGGATTCAGTATCCAGCACCTAAAATTAGGTCTTTTATGTGTGTCTCCACATGAGCTGGTTGTCTTGGCTCCCATTTGCAATCAAAGGAGATTGAGTCTCTACTCAGCTCTGCATAGAGTTATATATAGATGTGTGCTTCGAGGTGAACCGAACTACATTAGTGGCTTCATAAACTGTGCTGACTACATCCCCTTTAATAGTAAGAGCTTAAATATAAAGAGCTCTATATGGGTGCCTAAATGTAGTGTGTTTAAGACTGAATACACTCCAAAATTATAATGTAAGTAGAAGTGTCTGTTTTATCAGGAAGTATCTCAAAATGTATTAATTTAGATTCTTTTCATATTCCTGATTTAGATCATTTGGCTTTCTTTCTTCAGTCTTTCCTAAGAAGTATCACTGAAATGAGGGAAACCTATTTGGCATTAATGATCTTTTCTTAAATTGGCTAAGGTTATAATGAGTATAGCGAGTAACTATAAAAAGACCAATAGTAATTCAAATGATGTAAAATGACTGTTTTGAGTTTTTAATATCTAAGTCTTTTTCCTATGTTTTTTTTTAACTTTTTTTTTTTTTTATTTTCTGCTCTGGACAGTAATTGAATAAAATAGTATTCCTGAACTAGGGGCCTGTAAATAGCAAAGTAGCACGTTATTTTTAATTTAAAAAAAAAATTACTTGATTCTGATTTTTTTCCTTAAACACAAGTCTTCATACTATTGTTGTTTGGTAATGTTGAAGCTGTTAGTTCTTCATGCTATTGTTGTTTGGTAATGTTGAAGCTGTTAGTTCTTTGGGTTTTATACAGAATAATGTAATACATTAGCTCTGAAGAAACCTAAAGCTAAGTAGCTTTCTAAAAATTATTCTTGTCAAAGTGGGGGGAGAGGAAGAGTTAAATTCTGTGTTTTAAATTCTTGGAAAGCTTTGAAAACCAAAAGGATTCTGAGCTCCTGATAATTAATTTATTCCTCTTCTAGCAAAAGTTGTTTGGAATCACTCAGTTTATTCAGAAAATGAAACAGTTTGAAGTCACTTTGCAAGAAGCTCCAACAGGAAAGAACTTAGCAAAAAACCTGAATAATTAGATTCACATGAACAAAGCTTTATCTGATAAGATACCTGATAAGCATCCAAAAAGAACAAATAGTATTTTTAAATAGATGTCTGAACATTGCAGTGCCAACTCTTTAGAAGTAATTTATAGCTGAACATTTGCATAAAGCTGCTTTTATCAATAAAGCTTTGCTTTGGCTACATAGAGTAGATAGTATCTTGCATTACTGAGAGAGTGTTTGAGCCAAATATTTCTTACCTTAAACTCCTGACTGTAGTAATTCAGTGGGCCAGATCTTTCTTGCTTGATAGAGTTAAACTAGGGGTAAATTTCAAACTCATCAAACGCATACATGAATCAGGAATTCATTATTTCTGGCTTAGTCAAATTTTGATGAGATCATATAATTCTGGTAACATCAATAAGTGAATTTGTCATGTTTTCTTTAAGCAAGTGTAATCTTGACTGTAATAATAAATTTAATTAGATAACAGCCCTTTTGAAACTATAGGTGGTTCGTGCCCAACTGGTTTTTTGATAATTTTTCTATTCTCTTTATGTCATTTAATGTTGCACCTTTATGTAGATGATTGAACAATTTTAGTAAATGGTGGCTGTTAAGATCACAAGATATTTTTTTGTTATTTGCTTAAACTATTTCAATATGAGAAATGAGACATAGCATTGGGGGTTTATTCTCATTTTAAATACAAGTACCTTAACGAGTCAAAGTAGTATCCTCAGTAGTTATTGTTAAACTCGATGCTGTAAAAGGTGAGGGCTAGTTCATGTATTAAGCAGTATACAATCCTGGATTAAGAGTTAATGTAAATAACTCTAATGGGAAATCCCTCCCCTTTGGAGGCACTGAGAGTTTCAGTAAGGCTGGGGTTTCACCCCAGTGTGTGGAGGGACTTGTTAGGTTGTAATTCTGTCATGTTTGGTGCCGTCCTGAGAGGGAGCTTCAGCTCAGAATCTTAAATGTACGTTCTTACAAGCATTATGACTGCTAGAGCATCATATGAAGACAAATAGCTGGCCACAGTTTCTATTGAACTTATATACAATTAGGATCTTAAAGTAGCATGCTGTCTAAATCTGTGTGGGGAGGGATCTGAATGAATACATCTCCCATCGTATACACATGTGGGTCATGGTGGATAAAGACAGAAGCAATTCCTGAAAGGTAAGATCATTTTCCAAGATTTAGCAGGGGGAGCATGTCCGAAATAGAGAGACAGTTTCGAAAGGGCAAGTCAAGGCTTTTTTGATTGGCAACTACTCTCATGTATTCGTTACATTCAGAAGCTGATTTTTATCAGTGGATCCTTGATGGAAATTTCCAAAACTTCTATTAACTTGGTGTGTTTATCTGTGTTTATCTTAATGATGACATGTAATACAGAGAGAATAGAGATTTGAAGTTATATTCTCAATTTGCTCTTGACTTGCTCTTGATTGGTTTTTTTTCTGGGTGCTGATACAGTCCATCACTGTAAGTATTGGTTTAGCCTCATAATAAGAGTATGTACTTGCTTTTCTAGGACATTAAATTTAGTCTCATAGTTACAGCAGGTACTACCTTAGTGATGAATTGTGAAACCAGAAAGCAGAGAGGTGCTAGGGATGCTAGTGATCTTCAACTCTGGTGAAAAAAGGGTACTAAAAGGAGAGATCAGAAAGACAGAAAAGAAAAAATGTACAAAAAAAATCTTACTGAAATAGGTGGAAAGACCTGCTATTATTATCATGCTTCATATTAGCATTGACATTCCAAAGCTAGGGTGTATATAGCAATACAAGAATATCTTTGTGTAATAGGTATATGTAAGATACTCACACCTACTGTCATTAAAAATCATGTCATTACACTTGTGTAGAAAATGATTTCAGAAGCGGTGAGTTTGGCAGCTGTTGAACTAGATGTCACCGTTTCTGGTTTAAACAAGATTGGTTGTACTGTTACAGCTTTTGGCATTTGTGTTTTCAGACTGCTGTTGCCAGGTGTGCAAAACTTCCCCTGCACGCATAGAACACTGATGCACACTGCTGTTTGTGCACACTCTGCCTGTGCTTTTCTCTCACCCCTTAAAAAGCAGTGAAACTCCTCTGCAGCAGTAGCTGTAGATCAGTTCACACAACTGGTGTATGTTCTTTTGCAGTTTTTCAGTGCAAGTGCCCTCTTAACTGTCAACAAGAAAACTTTACGTTAATGTAATGTAGTAATTTTAGTGAAGTGACTGAATTTCTTATTAAAATCTAAACTGATCTGGAAAATTAGGAATTTTAGGGATGTTCCAGTTCACTGATATTCCATACTCTTTCCTTGTATTCAAGCCTGACAGATCACTTTTTTCCTCATAGATATTCCCTTTGATTTAAACTTTCAGAACTCACATAAAACCCAGCTATGTCCATAAAATTTCACAGAGGTGGTTGCACAATAGCATTTTGATCCCTTTGCTTCACAAATTGCCTGCTGCTGATACCTGTGTCTGATGACTAGTGGAAAACTCAAACAAGTAGTAGACCTGTCTTACAAAAGCTTAAATACTATGAATGAAGTAACTAGATCAGGAAGGGATACATCAGATTTTCCCATGGGTGGTAGTCCTGCTGGAATAATAATTCCTATATGAAGTGCCAAGTTACATCATTTTACCAAAATTGCTATTAGACTTTGTGCTGAGACTCAGCATAAGTTAGCTGCACCAAAATTCTCAGTCTCACTCCAATGAAATCTAGTGTTGAGGCCCAATGAACTTCATTGTTGAGGATCAACTTTTTTTAAAAATCCTGCTGACAGAATAAAGCTCCAGGCAATCAGAAAAGTGGCATTCATTGTATTTAAATTTAGGTGGAGGGTAAAGATCAGACTCCGAGGATCCTCAGCTGTGGTTCACTTTTCCATTGTGCGAGTTATGGGCAAAGGAGGAGGAAAAAAGCTGTGATAAGCTTACCATCCCTGCAGCTGAATGACCAGGAGCATCAAGGCCTTGAAGTTCTACTCGGCCATAAGCCCTTCCTAGTTCTTCTGTGCAAATTGTAGCAGCCTATCACTTCTGCTTTTCTTTAAATATTCTCTCTTTGCAGACACATCCAGGGAAATCATACTGGGTGAGACTTTTGAACCTTGAAATAATTCTCAAATGCTAGTGACAGCTTTGCTAAACCGCCTTCGAGTTTTGAGTTTTCAGTGTCTTTTCCAGGATGTAGGGTAATTCTGCATAACAGCCAGAAAAAAGGTGGGACAGATGCTGCACTCAGTAGGTCCAGGGGCGATGAGCAGGGTCAGACACTACCCAGGGAGCTGGGCAGGGCCATGAGCATGGGGACAGGATGAGACCGGGCCAGGATATGAGCCCACAGATGGGAGTCAAGGAGGTCTGTGGCAGGGCACAGGAGTGGTTGAGCCCATATCAGGCCAACATCAAGGTCCAACACCTGAGCTCAAAAGCTGATTCTGAGACAAGGTGAGGGTGTATGTGTGCGTCCAGAAAAGATATCTTTTACAGCCCAGGCAGCTAAACCATTGAGAGGGCAGAAGGCCTCAAGAGCCCTGCAGAATTGTAAAAGATCCATCATCAAATTATGAGAGTTAATGGATATCTAATTCTTTTGTCACTTTATCAAAAAACAGCTAAATTGTGAAAGTTCTCTGTTAATTGTTCTCATTTGCATAAGAATATTTTCTTCAATATGTATATGTTCTTCAGCATATTGCCTGTAAACTTGTACTTAATTAACACTTCCAATACTTGGTGACTCTTCTGACAACAATTAAGCTAATAATTCAATTAATAGTTTGTCTGTCACACCTAAGATTATTTTTTTTTGCCATGGATATTTTTACATTTAAGTTCTTGATAAAAATATGCATGAATTTCTTTTCCCAACCTATTTTTTATCTTGCATTAAATCATACAGATAACATCACTCATTTCTACTTTCTTTATGTTCATGTTCCTGTACTTAGCATTAATCGCTCTACTAACACACAAACCAAGACCTTCAAAAATTAGCAATGCACTTGATATTTTATGAAGGATAAGGAATTTTACAATCTGGATGACTGTGTATGGGGGATTCTCAAAGGCAATGTCAGGAATTTATTGTCTTGTTATCCTACTGCAACATACTTTTCTAATCGATGCTGAGTAGAAAGTTAATTTTCAAATTATTATACTTAGACTTTAAAAAAGCTTTACCTTGCCACAACAAACTCTGGACCCCTCTGAGAAAAAGTTACCTGTCTTTGGGTGTCCAAGCTAAATTCAATTTTGTAGTTAAAACAATTGCCTTATTTTTGTTATTTTTTTCTGCTTGTAAAGCATAACAGATGAGGAGTTCAGAGATGAAGGTTAGATTATTGTGAAATAAGATTTGATGACACATTTTCAAAAGTCTTTAGATTTTTTTAAAATGTTTCCTAGCAGTTCAAGGGCAATGTACGTTTTCTTTACCTTCATACGTTTCAGGTGTGTCAAAGTAAAATACCTTGAATTTATGTGTGCATGCACGTATATGCACAAATCAAATGTATTTATACTCAGCTTTCCCCCTCCACCCCCCCATTTTTCTGACTTTTCCATGTTCTCTTTACTCTTCCAAAGGTCTCTTAAATTGGAAACTAACATTCAAGTTCTGGTTGCACATGGAAATCTGTTTTTTTTTGTTACTGTGCAAGTTTTCCTGTCCTAACTTGATTATATGCATCACATTCCTTTTCTCCAAAAAGTTTACATTTTAAATACATTAAGACGTCTAAGACAGTGCAGTGATACATGCAAGCTATGTATTTTAGAATTTCTAGACAGCAAAGGACCATTAGGGTATAAAAACTTTTCAAACCTGACAAACTTTCTAAATAATGGGATAACGTGAAGCTGCAACTTCAAACACAGATTTTAAAAATGGAGTTAAATGTCAGTGAATGTTGGTGGAATTTGTTTCAGTACAACAAGAGAATATGGATAGGTAAAGCTCGAAGTAAAAGTGAAAGTAGTTTTGTTTTGGATTTGTTTGTTTTGAAACTACGTGACAGCAAATAAAATAAAAATTCTACACTTCTATCAGCGTATATCTTGCTGATATAATTTACTTATATCTCAGCTGTCTAGTGAAAAAGTTTTACTGTGAACATTTGTTTTTTAGCTATCCTCATAGAGTACTACTGTGAAAATTGGATTCGGAACAAGTAGTACTATTTTAAGGATGAGATCTGTAGATTCCAACTGAAACAAGGCAATTCCATTTATTTAGGTTCCAGTGAGGTCTGACAGCAAAACTACACCAGCTAGTTATTAGAAAGGTAATGGAAAAAAGGAGAAACAGATATGTTTATCTGAGATTCTGGAGTGGGTTTAGACTTGCTTCAGTGAGTTTTATCTCTAAGTAACCTGGAATCAAAAAAGTTGTCTAAATTTTCTCTGTTGTCCTTTGCTTTTGTTTAATTTTGCTGCATGACACTTATTCATTTTCTGTTTACCCTATATTTGTTGATGTCTGAATTTTTTCTCTCTTTTTTTTTTTGAGGTTGAATTTTCTTTACAGTGTGTATATCATACATATCTTCCAGCAAGATAGGCTTTCACATTGTTCACTTTAACATATTTTTCCCTGCTATCTTACAACTTCAGCCTTCACTTTCCTTTTATTTCAACTGGTAACAGCCAACTCCAGTACCCTTACCATCTTCAATTTTCCTTTGTATTCATTATTCATACAGGTTGTCCGAGTAAATAGGGTTAATGAGATTATTCGAACTGTTTTATAGTTTTTCCCTCCCAAGAAATGAACAGGAGTTGAACCAAAAGGAATATTTTATTTTTCTTAGCACTTATTTTCTTGTCCTATTCTTTCTTTGAAATTCAGGCTCCATTAATCTCTTGGAGCATGGTCTTCAAGCATCTGTGTTATTCTTTACACTTCAAAGGAAGAAGAGACAAGAGACAACACCAGTAATTGGGTGATGTGTGAGATTTGTTATGCTGGATAGTAATAATCATAATCAGTTTTGTTGAAGATGGACATCAGGAAATGTAATATATGTTGTATTAAAATGCATTTTAAAGTTTTAAAGCTGTACTGATTAAACAGAACTAATTTTATTGACATTTAGTGACACATCTAACAATACATGTTTTCAGATATATCTAAGATCTAAAAATACAACAAAGTATAACTAAGTTTGGGATTGTTTTGCATCCTATGTTGATTTTTTAAAAATGTTACTCTAGTCTAATTAGTCTCATATTTCTATTTCGTGTACTTCAATTCAGCAAAGCTTTTAAGCTTAGTCTCTCATAATTTAGGCTTAGTCTCTCATATTTTAGTGACAATTAAATAGAACCCTAAGCAGCCTATTAGTGTAGAAAAGAATTTTTTCAGTGTTTTTTAACCGGGCAGGTATGATGACTGGATCATGTAGACTAAAACTTCCTCCATAAAATCACCATGTGCTCCTTAATATTCAGGAAATAGCTTGGAAAAGTGTCAGAATTGAATTAATATTATACAATATGTTTCTGAAAATTGATTGCTTTTTCTCTAGCCTAAACCCCCTCTTTTTGTGGACAGATGTGTCCTACAAAATAAATTACTAGTGGGTTAGCAATGCAATTACAGAAGATATAATCAGGATCACAGCTTAGGTTTTAAAAAAAAGGTAATTAAAATATTAATTTGTGTCATCTGCATTATTTTTTAAATTAAGTGGTTATTTTTCTATGTGCAGGTACCTACACCTCATGCATAAAGTATACGTCTATTTATTTCACAATATTTGTTTTGAGCATCTGGTTGTGCAGTTGTTTCAAGTGATTCATCCTGAATTCAGGCTTAGTTACATATACACCTGCACACTTGCATTCTAATTACATGTCAAGATATCTAAACCAATACTTTTCTACTTGAAAGCAGAGGTACCTTAGCTTTGGATTTTGATGTTTAATTTATTGATTCCAGTTTTGACATTAGCTGCTTTTGACGTTACTGCTTAATTCCCAAAGGTTCCTTGAAGAAAATGTTGCTCCAATGATGTTTAATAATCATTAATTTACATGAAATCCAAGATTTATTTATTTTTTTTATTTAACAACATAGAGGTAGTAAAATAAGTCTGAGACTTAGCTCAGTGTCTTTGCCTTAGGTCCCAAGTGGACTTGTTATTTGTCTGGCTTTCAGAATAAATGCTATAGAAATTCTGCTTTGTCTGAGAGTGTAAACCTGAAACTCATATTCCTTTGGGTAATTTCTTTCATTTTATGTTAACAATCGCCTCTTCATTGTATTATTTTTCATACATATCGATTGAACAGTGACAGAGGAGGTACAGCACTCCATTGGCAGATTCTCAGAAATAAAGAAATAATTAATTATGATTATCTCTTTTTCAACAGCTGTCTTTATCATAATTCTAACAAGTCAAAGGTGTAGAACTGTGAGTAAATGAACAAATGAGATGTTTTTTTCAGGATTGTCTGTTTACAGTGCTGTGGTAGAATTAAGGCACTACCTGAGTTTCTGAATTGTCCTGAAGGAACTCAGATATCTGGTAATCTTTGGTATTTTACATTCTCTTAGTGCTAATGAGAAGTTCAGAACTGAAAAAATAACATCAGAGCATATAAAAACACTTGACTTTTGCCTTTTTATTGCTCTAGTCAGTTGACTGCTGCATGTTAAATTTTAATTCACAAACTTGTATTTACTTCATTTGACTGGGTGTGATATCATTTGCAATTTCTTTCATTGAGAGAGGCTTTTTCTTTCTTGTCTCCTTGGGGGTAAACATGGTGTGGAAGCACATGCAAAATATAAGAGTAGAATAATCTGTCTGACATGAAAGATAAAGTGTAGGAGGCTGGAAAAAATGAAATCTGTTCAATCTAAGAGAAAGAAAAGAACTTGGTAATTAAGAGCACTGGGATCTACAGTATCTGGTGAAGACAGAACATGTATCTGTTTTAGTTTTAACAGAACACTAAGGATAGAATAAAAAATTATTTGGAATAAATTGCTTGAAAAGGAGAAAGAAAATACAAAAATAAATATCACGTGAACCAGATGACTTTCCAATTTGTTGTGAATTCTGTTGATGAGTATCTTACATCTTAAACTTTCTTGGCCAACTTCAACCTTTTGTTGGAAAAAGTAAATCACCAGACATTCATGGAAGTTATATCTATATTGAGGTTAAATTTGGTCCTCTGTTCAAGAAATTAATTTCTGACTGTTTAGGCAGCCCACCACTATTTCATGTCAGACTGAAAATGGATGTAGCTCCAAGGGACAAGATTGCTGTAGAAACCCCAGCTTAAAAGTAGATGTGATTACTCACTTATAAAATGGTAGAGAAGCTCATTTGGCTTTTTAGTTTAAGTACAAAATATGCCTCTGCACTTTACGGGGATGCTAATCAGCTCATTTGTGGGGGGAGATTCAGTGGATTCAGCTCCTGAAACCACTTAGCTATTACATTGCATAAATCTTGAGCAATAATATAGTTCTGCAATTTATATTTCAAAAGTCACTCTTAGAATCATCCTGATACAATTACTGTAGATGAATTTCCAGCCAGGAATGGCTCATTTAAGAAATTGATATTGGCATACGGAAGCCCCAGTCATTGAACCCAGCTCATCTCAACTTAATGTTAGATTTAAGAGGGACGATACCTCTCACCATTGTTTGAACTTATTGTCTTCACTGAGCTCCCTGAGCTGGCTTGAATTTTTCACTGTGCTGGCGTAACTTTACATTTACTTCAGCCAGCTCTCTCTGGGAAAGTCAGGCAAGTTCAAGCTAAAGTGTAACATAGTTTTCTTCCTGTGGTTCTTTCATTAATGGTAACGCAGAATGACCCCTACATTGAGGTTAAACCTGATTGTGTCAGGTTAATGCCATTCGGTTTCTTTTCCTTCCTGCTGGATTTTCACATTGACTTTTTGCAGTTAAAATATATAAACTGCTCAAATGGACTTTTGTATAAAGGCCTACGAGTAACCAAAGTTTGTGTTAATTGAGTGCTAATACCAGAAGATGATCTTGGTTTTATACAGCTCCTAAAAGTGGTGGCTTCATCAGTCTTGGCTTCTCAAATTGACTAAAATGACAATATAATGCTGGGCAGAATGATGCAGCCACATTTTGTACTTAATCACCCCAGATTATCTTTGGAACTTCTTTATTCAGTATATAGGTTTTGTTTGTCTCTGGTTATTTTATGACACATCTCTTGGAATCACGGCACAAATTGTTATTGCTGCAGCTTAGTACAGTTCAATATAAGTCATATGAACCTCGATGTACTCAGTGGTTGATGTCAAAAGTAAACAAAAATACTTTCAGGTGTTTGAAATAGTTTCAAGTCACCTTTGATTGGCAGCCAATAATAGTACTAAATAGTACAGGGGTTTTGGGGATGCTTAATGATTTTCATACATGTATTAGCCTATCTAACCAGGGAAAGCTGTATTTTTATCAGATCTGTGCAAACATCACCCTGGATCAGACAAGGAGACACACCAAGGAGAGTTGAATTGTGGGTAGTTAAGAGTATTTCAAGGAAGAAATATGTATGAGGTTCTGTGCTTCCTAACACACCATTTTGGTCTGTGACCTGTCTGTGCTAATAAGGGCTTTGCTTATCTGATTTGAAGTTTTAAGATTTCTTCCATAATAGAAATACAGGTGAGAAAAATTGTTAGAACAAATCCAGTTTGTGTAAAGAATTGTGTAAACCAACAGTGTCTTCTGAAATAAAAACTTACTAGAAATTTTCTGCTGACTGAAATAATGGAAAAGGACACTGAAAATATGTAAGAATAGCATTTGACAAACAAACTGCATTTGTAACCGTAATTGCAGAGAAATGTCATTTATGGCTTATGACAAATGCTGGCACCTTCTAATTTCTGCTTTGACCTTTATGAAATTCTAACATAACCAAATTATTAAATGGGTAGAAATCAGTTCACCAAGATAGTGTTGCAGCATAGTATTAAACTTAATGCAGTAATTGCAGTGTTTATTTTGAAACTAGTACACTGATGCTAGCTTCGTGATCTGTTTTGTTCACCCAAGATGAGGATTACAAGGACTAAGAACAGTGCAAGTCATTTGTGGGAAAAAAAAAATCTGTGGCTTTTCACAGTAAAAATTGATATAAATAAAATCACCTTGATATAATAATAAATAAAAATGATAATATTAAAAAGGAAAATAATTTATTTAGTAAAATTATTTGTTGGAAAACAATTGGAGACTGTCTTGTGTCATTAAAATTTTCCAGTAAGGAATAAAACACAAAGTTTATATGACACTTCTTTGATATTTTTTCTATTGAAATTATTGTTCACTTGGACTTTATTTTCTATTGCTCTCTTGATGGGTTAAAACTACTACTGCTAGAGATGGTACGTTTTTATCCTAACATTTCTGGGTATTTATTTGTGTTTCCTTCTGTATGAGTAATGTCTTTGGTTTCAGGTACAGCTAGATAAATCAAGTTCACTATTAGAGATGCATCTGTACTTTTTTGTACCTGCCCGTTTCCATCATGCTCTCAGTGATTGCTTTCCCACTGTATTTTCATCGCCATTATGTATATTTGCCGTATTTCCACATCTAATCCCCTGTTTAAACAGGACTCCTCAATCAGGTAGCAATTAAGAGGAATGGAGCAGCATCTAATAAAATATGTACTATGATGAACTTAACTTCAGTGAGAGCGTTACAGAGCGGGGTTAGTACTTCAATCAAAACTGGAACAAGTGGGAACAACTTACCAAATTCTAAAGTTCTGTAGTTTATTCTGTCTTCCCATTCTAGCTTCCCATATGCCTTTGGGTGAAAAAAAGTTTTACTCTAAGGGAAAATTTATTCTTGTATCATCTTTCTTCTGTGTTTATTTTATTTTTATTCCATTATTTGTATTTTATTTAGAAAATAATGTATTTGGATACAAACCTAACCTGCCTACAGAACTGAATTGCACAAACTGCAAATCCCTTTGTCTAAACATAGGGTGGATTTTAGCAATAAGACTCCATAAGGAGTCTCTTTGTCCTATTTGTATGCACAAACCATGAAAGTCCTAAAGTAAACCTGCAATTTCTCTTGATTAGGGAAGGCCACTTCCTTTTATGCATTATAAAGTCAGCGTAACTTCAGCATGTAAGAAACCTGCTCAGACGCAGTCAGTGGGCAATCTGTGATGTCTCCTTCAGATTTTATGAGCATCCAGCTTATGGGTCTTTACTTTATGCCTTATGTAAGAGGCAATGGAAGACACCATGGGAGATTTCATTGTCCGAGTAGTTAATTTCTTAGATTTTACTGGGAGAGGTGAGAATATGTGAAAGAAGCACACGCGCCTATCCTGTTCCCATTTTTGGCAGTCCTGGAACAGGACAGTTGGGACAGAAATGGGTCCTGGGGCAGGGGGAGTCGGGGGCAGGTCTTTGCTGAGCATGGGAGAGCAGCCCTGAATTCTCGGTAACTGTTCCTTGGGTGAAGTGTTGTGTGGCTTGCTGGCTGTGTAAAAAGCGGGACCCTCTGCTTACGTGAAGGGGATGACCACTAGTGATTGTAGCTAGTTGACCGCTAAATGGATAACATAGGTAAATACATACCTATTTACCCCATTTCTCCATTTAAAGTAGAAAGGAGAATATTCTTGCTTTGTAGAACAAGTGGGTAAAGTTTCTTAGCCCATTATAGGTAAGTAATTGTTATTAACTAATTATTAGTTACATTAATCCTTCTTGATGTGTAAATAATGTATATTTTCCAGTATTTCAAAAGTCATGAGAGTAATTAATGACTTCGGGGGGGTGGGGGNTGAAATTACTCTTGGTTGTAGGAGCAAAGTTCAAACACAATTTCTGAAGCATTGCAGAACATGGATTGGACCAGTTTGCACTTGCATGCATACTGATTTGTGTTCTTTACATGTTCAGCAATGCTCAATATTTGCTACTTTTTTATTATCATTATCATGCTCTTTACTTCAGCTTAAAAATTGCAGTTGTAAAGCGATAGTCCACAGAATTACAATCTCATGAGTGATTCTGTCCTATATAATAATGAATGATATGAGTCAGAGAAGCAGTATTGCAAGATATATGCCCTTATTATTTCTTTTAATGTTACCAGAGCTATGAAGAAATTTACTTTGAATCACTACTGTTGTGCATTCAATTTTTTCTTTCATAAAATTATCCTAGATTTACATTTTTATGTTATTTTAGGAACAGAAGGCTTGAGTATCTGATTTAAACCTATTCCACAGGAATATCAATAGGTTTTGTTTTTTCTAAAAGAAAGAAAACTGTACCTGGTATTACCCAAATAAATTTGGCATTTTGAGAATAAACACCAAGCTGTATTTCTTCATTTTCCATTTGAGTGTATCCAACATCTGTAAAAACTTATGTACTTCATAATACAGGTACACTTACAGAATTATTTGAAGTATAATCTTATGAAAACTTCAAGGCAAAACTATTTTTGAGCAACACAGAGGCTAATATAAAATTTTTTGTGCTGAAACCAGTTTACACAAGACATATCCTAACGTGATTTTCTTAGTTTAGAAAAGTAAACATGAGCTGTGTTCTATCACCCAGTCTGTCTGCAGTGTTTAATTTATTAATATTAATAAATTATATTATAGCTGATGCTTTACCTCATTACATTAATAAAGTTCTTACTTTTGAAATGCTGGTTTTGGTGCTCTGTTGCACTTAAATGGTTAACAGTAATTCCAGTTCAGTGCTACTGTGTAATGTGGTTCAAGGAATGTAAAATTTGTTCTGATTGGAATAGGTTTAAAAGCTAGAGACAAAGGAAATAAATAAATAATATGCCC
>VZRU01000073.1:357065-406967 GCA_013398155.1 Pedionomus torquatus | reverse complement strand
TTTTTTTTGTAGGAGAAAAAAGCCAGAAGCTATTCATTATCATGTTCTGTAAATGTCATTTACTTCATTGATGTCAACTGTTATGCTTTGTCTTTATCTCATTCCTGTTTACATATCAAACAGTGCTAAGTGCAAGGCAGCTTTTACTCACTGAGCAAAATACATTGCCCTCTCATATTCACATGAGAGATCTAAAGAAATAGAAATAAAAATGTTTGTTATAATTTCTTATTCTGTGACTTTGCAAATATAGTAGAGATTAGTGGAATTGGTTTTTGAAGGGTCATGTCTTGGCTTTATACACTCAATACCCTGCATCCCAGCAGTTTTAAAAATATTTTTAAAATACTTTTACAAACATACGTAAGTCATTAAAACGTATTAAGTCATTCATTCTCAGTCTGGTAAAACAGTCCTTAAGTTCGATGTTTAATTATCCCTAAATTAAGTCTTGGGATTTAGCAAGCAATCACAGGAATAGATAACATTTTAGAAAAAAAAATATGTATATTTCAGAGAAAAGCTTCACTACTAATTAATGTGAGGACAGTAAACTGACCTAGTGGTAAGAAAACTGGTTTACAAATGGTTGTATTTTGTCTGGAACTAACATGTATCTGAGATACTATAACTTCCACTTTAGCTTAAAGGAAGAAGTACCCAATCTGGTAATGTTGAATTTTCAGTGACAATCATTGTGCTTAATCA
This sequence comes from Pedionomus torquatus, assembly GCA_013398155.1. Lineage (NCBI taxonomy): Eukaryota > Metazoa > Chordata > Aves > Charadriiformes > Pedionomidae > Pedionomus > Pedionomus torquatus. The sequence goes on along the minus strand of VZRU01000073.1, from coordinate 406,259 downwards.
GGGTCACCACCCTGAGCTGAATGGGAAGGAGGGATGGGGACTCCAAAGGCAAAAGCCACACACTTTTCACATGGTTGTGCAGGGACATGGTTCATTGGGCAGCACTAATAAGGGGAAGGAAAAGATTTAGCTTGTTAATTCATGCTTCTTAATACAATGTCACATTAAATGACACCCACAATATGCATATTGATTGTGTTAGAGCTGGAACATGATTATGAAATACAGCTTCATCCTCCTATGACGTTGGCTCTCTTGAGAATTTTCTAGCAACAGAGCATCAATTAATGAAGGCTTTGTAATAAGGAAAGTCCGGTTACAACTGGCTTTGTTTTAGACTTGATATAAAGATAGGCAGAGGCAAAAGGTAAGTCTGTGTGGTTCATTGTGGAGTGTAGCCAAGACACCTCAGATGGTGATGGGCATGAAGTACTACAGCTGTGTTGGGGCAGTGGTCCATTTAGGGTTATCAGTCTTGTTTATTGTGCTTTCTTTACTAAACCTAGGTCATATAGGTGTAGTTCAGGAAAGTTTGTGTAATACCACATTGTATTGTGTAGAAGTAAATGTGTGATAAGGTGATAAGCTTAGAAGTTATGTATCACAGAATCACAGAATGATATGGGGTTGGAAGGGACCTCTGGAGATTCTGTAGTCCAACCCCCTTGCGAAAGCAGGTCCTCCTAGAGCAGGTTGCACGGGAACATGTCCACGCGGGTTTTGAAAGTCTCTGGAGACAGAGACTCCACCACCTCTCTGGGCTCTGCTACCCTCAAAGTGAAGAAGTTCCTCCCCATGTTTAGAGATGGAACTCTGATTTTAAAATACTGTCATCCCTTCAGATTTTAGACAATGTAAACTTCTAAATAAAACTTATTTGCCCTCAGATATCTTATGGCTTTAAGAGCTGTTGTCAGCTATTTTTGTTTCACAGATTGTTCAAAGGTCAAGGTAACATCCCTAGCAGTTTGAGTCCTACCTTTTCTTGATCTCCTACTCTTCTGGGCCAAAATTACTGGTTTTATATAAGGCTCAAAAAATAAAATCCCAACATACCTGAGAAATAAGTTTAATGCGTTTCATAGGATCATAGTATAATTTGTTTTGGTAGGGACTTCAGGAGGTCTCTAGTGCACTGCCTGCTTCACTACCCTCCAGCTGTGAGATGACACATGGTTGTTCAGAGCTTTGTCCTGTCAAGTCTTGAAAACTTCCAAACATGTTTGTGTCCTGGAGGCTTCTGTTCCCTGGGCTGAACAAGCCTTGCTCACTCACCCTCTCCTCCAACATCATGTCTTCAGTCCCAACCATTTAGGTGGCCCTCCACAGATCTCGCCCCACATTAGCAACGTCTTCCTGTGTAGCGTGTGTGCACACACGTATGCAAAGCTGGCTACAATATGTAGGTGCAGTCTAACATTGAGTGCTGGGCAGGGGGAAGCAACCCCTGGTCTCCTGACAATGCTCCTGGTGGTGCAGCCCTGGATGTTGGCCATCTCTGCTGCCCAGCCTCACTGCCAGCTCCTGCTCAGCACACTGCCCTTGTGGTGCCCAGGGCTATTCCCCACAGCTGTTCCCCAGCTCATTAGCCTGTATCATTGCAAGGGTTTATTCCTTCCCATCTATGATCTGCAGGACTTGTACTTCTCTGCTGAATTTCATGACATTCCTGTTGGGCCATTGCTTCCACCTGTGAAAGACAGCCATGCCCTTTGGTGTGTTGGCTGGTCTCCTCAATTTGATGTCCTCTGCAAACTTAGCAAGAATGCAGTACCAAAATCCAGAAGAAGTGTGTTGGAAATATCTTTGTTTCTTAGTTGTGGTACAGTACTTTCACATTTTGCATCTTCTTGAAACTGACTCATTTCTCTAAGATCTGTTTCATGCTCTACTGTGCTGTTGTTCTGTCCCCCTCAGGTCAACTGTGTAAAATAGTGATATTTCCATGTCCATGATTTGGGCCTGAAGGACTGCAGGAATTTTCCTCTTTGCAGTATTTTTATCAGTCTTCTGTAGGCTACATTTAATGAACTATTTTTTCTCTAAGTAATTTTTCTATTACTTAGAAAATGTTACTCTGTTATTCTGTTGTTTTCTTCTGGATTTTTACTAACTGGTCCTGATTTCTCTGAAATAGGATACCCAAAATCACACTGAATGCTCCAGTTGAAGCTTTGCCATGATAAATACTTCACGCTTCTTATATTGGCATATGTAAATAAGAGTGTTGTATCCGATGATTAATTTTTTGCAATATCAAGGCATACTTGACTCTTATTTAGTTTATGATAAATGTTTTTCTGATGATCTGCTGCCTAATCAGATTTATCTTTCTTGAATCTGTATATTCAGTTATCCCTTTGTCTTATTTTATAATTGTATCTTCACAGCACTCATTCATGTTTGGCTTACTTTCTTGACAAAATGTGCTTTCATCTGGTCTCTGATACTTCCTCTGACCAATGAACTACAGTAAATAATCTTATTCATCTCCTTGATTCTGTGTTTTTCTTTTTGTCTTAAAGCTATGTGCTCTATTTCTAATCTGAGCACAGCCCAGAAGCTTTAGAATACTATGAGACCTCAAACAGGTAAATTGTTCTGAATGTTAGCAATTTGAAAAATAATCTTTTTGCCTTTAATCAGAGCTTTTTCACTGAAGAGTGTAACTGTGATCTGTGAGACCCTTATTACCACAAGCAACTTTTATTACACTGACTTTTCAGCTGTAATAAAATTTCACGACTAACAACTAATGTTTATGCTATGTTTCTCTTATATCAGGCTTGCTATAGCCCAGAAAGCTTCACAAGAAAATGCAGATCTGTCAGCACTCATCCTCTATCGGGATAGGAGTCAAGTAGCAAGCAGCTAGATGTTAACGTAAAGAAAAAAAAATTAAAAATCATTTTTATTTCATCATAGAGCTTTTTCCTAAATTTTTATAGTGACTTAGAACGACTTAATGATATAATCCCACCAAGAAGTCGCTTAATTATTCATAACAGAATGTATTTACTTCAGGAAAGCCCTCTGAAAAGAAGTGTCCATCTGGCAAAACCATGCTTCCTCTTCTCCTCTAATTGGAACCTAACATTAAATGTCCTGACAAAAGGGAATTTCTGATTAAGTGGATGCAACCTACCAATCTCTTTCAGACAGCTTCACTGTCAGATATAAGCTAAACTACTGTAATGAACCAGGTATTTCTGTATGACAAGCATCAATAATGCATATAGGTACATGGCATAATGTAGCTGTTCTTACAGAATACTTGAACATTTTAAGTGTCAGATTTTACAAATGTGAATTGGTTGGGTGTTGGGATAGTGTTTTTATTAACAGCCACTTATTTAGTTTGCCAGTGAAATATCAAAATTTGTAACAATCCCTAGAAAGACTTGCTACTACAGGGTCCCTGTGACAAGCCCTGTGATCTCTGTGATCAGTGTTGTATACCAAGGTCTTCTTTTCTCATTTAGCAACTATAAACAATGCAGCTTAAAGTACTTTAGATTATAGTTAATTAAAGACTTGGTTAGTGGAAATTATTTGTCAACCTTTATTTGCTAGAGATCAGAAAAGTTCCCTATGCGACATATATCAGAAGTTTAGATCTCCCTTGAAACTCTGATAACCACAGTCTGTAGACTTTGATGACTGCAGCTGAGAAGTTTATAGATACACTGAGTTCAGATCAAAGTGTGAGCCAGATTTCAAGATTGGATAGTAAGTCCAGGGCCAAAAGGTGACTGTTTTCTGGGTTTGCTTTGTCTGTGCTTCAAAATACCAAGAAAAAGTTATTTTTGAAAGCCTATGGTGTTCTAGAGCTTCTCACTGAAAGAAGCTGAAACTTCCAGAGTGGACTGTGCTAGGCTTTTCTGCTTCAGCACGAGCTAATTGGGAAGCTACAGCACTTGCCTCAGACAAAACATAAAGGTTCAATATCCCCTTTATGCTCTAGGTGCTCTGATACAACTTTGAAATGGAGTGCCTCACACACCAAGGGGGAAGCTCTAGATCTTCTCTGTGGGTTATGATGACTATGAGACAGTAACCAGAAAAGACATACCCTCTTCACAAATAAATCCTCTAATTATCAAATTTGGAACTTCACAGATTTTATAAAAACGTAACAGTTTTAATAGGAAAGATATAATGAAAAGACATGTTCACCTTCTGTAGAGTCTTACATTTTGTTTCCTTTCCTTTTATTGTAAGGAAATGAAATGACATGTTTTGTTTATGTTGAATAAGGCAGATTACTTCATTTGATACTAAAAGTTATTGGGTTGCAGTTCAAAAGAAAATAAATGAACTCTAATTCAATCCAAATCAAATATTGCTGTGCTGACTTTTTGGCAGAGCAGAAAACTGATAGAAAAAACCCTTTTCTTTCCAGTCTAAGCTTCTTGCTATTTGCTAAATTATCTAAGCAGGCAATATTTCTTTAAAGAAAGATTTTAGTCAGTAGCACTAGGTAAGAAATTTTGAGGTATGCATTTGTCACAAAACCTCAGTGTTGGTCAAGATGTATGTATTAAATTGTGTACTTCACTGCAGAAATAAGCTGAATAATACAAATTATGATGATATGTAACAATTATAACAAGAATCATAAAGTAAACAGTTAAGATAATTATTGGCTTGTATGAGCAGTTAATACATAAAGAATTAAATGTCATAGTAAGTATTATTTGATATTCTTGGGCACACCAGTCACACCCCTACCTGAAAACTGGATCTATGATGTCATTTGAATGATTGTCAATAATGATAAGATAAATGATAAGATGTATGCTGAAAAATTACCACCATTATTTTTTTTCTTAAAAATAGTCCTTTTTTTTCCCCTTTGAGAATATAGATGAGAATAATAGATGATAATTACTATAATAGATGAGAATGCTACATGCTGGAAATCAGACCTGTTAGAAGAAAAAAACAAGGAATCAAAAATCAGAAAGAAAAAACTATGTGGATACTCTCTTTTACATTTCTCAAGAAATTGTCTAATGCAGCATTGTGTTTTACTTAAAGTGACTGTACTACAATTATTGATTACTTGATCTTAACAGAACACCATTTTGTGGACCAGTAAGTTTCTTTTTTTTTTTTTCTTTTTTAAATCAAGAGTCACTGATCACACATCCTTAAAAATTTTGTGTGCTGATAAGCTGTTTGTCAAGAGTACTAGCCCAATGCAAATGTCAATGTGGTGGCATTTAAACAAATGATTAAACAGTCAGTAGAAATGAGTTAATTATTAGAACTGCATACACTGTTTTGCTCATCACTTTTACTGGAGATATTTATATCATTTGTCTGTGCAGCTACCCTTAAATAAATGGCTCAGCTTCAGCCAAATTCTGAGAAGCTTTTTTCTAAGGCTACAATAAGCTAAAGTGGATGTGCATTTGCAGAATGAATTTGTATGCAGAGATATGAAAGTAATAGTAATAAAACTATAAGTAAGTCCACAATTGCTGCACAGCTTGCATGTATTTAGATAACATGGAACTTCATATCCAGATTGTAAAGCAGTTTCAACAACAAAGAATTAAGGAATCACCAGGAATCATTTTGTATTTGAATACTACTTCATTGGAAACTTATAGGAACATTTCTGTGACTACATACACTCTAGTAACAACATAGATTTTCATAATTAACGATGGCTATAACACTATAGCTTGCAATACCAAAAATGTAAATAAAAATGTTAAATAACAGATGCATGGTAGGTTAACAATGGAAATTTTAAGCAGTTTATTCCATCTTCATCACTAGAAATGCAATTCTGTCCAGGCCACTTGAATGGCAAAAGACAAAAATGCATGATAAATATGAGAAAAGCTATACATATTGAGTAACACTTTACATTGAATGTTTCATTATTATTAAGGCTTCTGCACTGTGACAAATCTCTTTCCCCTTTATTTTTGTGGGAGAGGCAACAATTTAAATTGGTTCTGGATTCTTAAATTGGTTCTTAAGCATAAAGAGATTATAAGAATAATGTTAATCCAAAGAGTGTCTCAAGGCCTTTTCATCCTCAGGGCCTTTAAGGTGGAAAGAAGGAGATGCCCATGAACTGTTTTACAAGCAAAAATATAAATAATTTATGTTTCTGAGGTAGAATGAGCTTAACGATAATGGGAAAAGTGTGAATCCTTACATAGTATATGTTATACCCCCACTGTGCTAAAATGTATGTTTTCTGCGTTTTGGGGGAGTTGTATGATATCAATCAACAGTTCCAAGCAGTCTATACAATTAATCTGCCCTTAATATGCATATACTTTATATTACAAACTTGTAACAATTGAATGTGCATGTCTTCAAAGCAATTTTCATATTTCATTAGTCCTTGAATAGTTTGGATATGAGTGGGCCTCATGACGTGTTATAAAAGTATTTAATTGCTTTTAGAGTGGGGAAACTGATTCTAAATTGAAGTGTGTCTTAGAAAATGTCCAACAGCAGCCTTTTCCAAGGGCACCAGCGCATCTGCTGATTAAATCTTCAGGAGATTTATACTGGGAAAGTCAGATTCTCTTCCAGCAGGCATGTCCCAGCAGATGCTGCAGTTTATGGATGGGTTGTTGGAGCCACAGGCACCTGGTTTGGCGGGTACCCACTTTGCCCCCTGCTGTATCAGCAAGAAGTGCTTGTGCTGAAGGCAAGAAATGCCGCATGTTGGTTCATATCATAGCTCAGCTCAGCTCTTTCCTTCAAGGGAATGAGCAGTTCCAGGTCACTTTGCTATGCCATGGTCTGCTTTGATGCGTGTTGGTACAGAGAGACAAAGAGCTATTCAGGGAGAACACCAGGAAGGAGGCTTTTTTGCAGAAATGGCCATAAGCTTCCAACTCCTCAAGCCATTCAAGAATAGGATATTTTGACAACTGTGAATCTCCTGATTGTGGATCAAAAATGCCACTGACACATGATGCACAACACTGAACTGGAATAAGGTCTCACGGCAGTTTAGAACAGTGGAAAATTTTTTCCTGGATTAACCTTTATACCATTATGTTCTGTGCCAGATTCAGTATCAGATATATTCTAGCTTCCTTTTGAAATATAGAGGCAATATATATTAAAAAAAAAAGAAAAAGAAAAAAAGGGCATAAATCTGGCATATACTTGTATCATCTGCTCTAGCTAATTTGACAGCTGTGCTATGGTTTGTATCTACCTGATCTGAAGAAAATTCGTGTCTTGAGTAACCTCAAGAAAATGGTGCAGAGCTCTGACAGTGATGCCCACAGATGTTCTCAAAGGTTGTGTTAATTCACTGGCTTTAGCCACTGATGTGAGGCTTGTTTGTACTTGAAATATTTACTGGCCATGTTCTCCTCTGGGTGCCAAAGTGCTTAGTTGCCCAGGCAGTTTTTTTCCCCATCATTCTTCCTCTGCCCACCTGCTGGGGTAACTTACGCCATTATCACCCCAAGGGAAATCCACTCTGGTAAATCCAGTATCAATCCACTAAAAATGTACTCTGCATTTATTCACATATACCTCATAAACCTTATTATCAGTTAGAAAAGTGCAAGTAGTAAATCATTCTTCCACATGTTTCTAACAGCTGCAGTCACATAAAAGACCACCTTTACTAGAGTGTTGCCAGATTTTCTGTGGTAATAGGAGTTTTATTTTGAAACTGTGTGTTCTCTATAGTGCAATTAGAACAGGATTGTGAACGAAAATTGTCAGAAATTAAACCAGTATTGTTTTCCATCTTTATGTGACAGATCATGGACTGAACATTATTAGAGAGCAGAATAATTGTGGGGAATTTTTCTTGTAATTATGTTGAAGGAATGAGGGGTGGAGTGTGTGTAAATTGTCCACCTTTGTTGGTGTTGTGATAATGTTATTTTGATTTAGGTGTGGGGAATTCTTTTGTTGATTTAAGTGACGTTTCTGAAGATAGCAGGCAGTTGTGATGAATGTGTATTTTAATGAAAATGGTAATTGAATAATGATAAAAGAAGACATAATTTTACATTCTCAGCATGATGTATTTAAAAATCAGTTCCCATAAGATATTCAAACACCTCATTCTTAGTGATTTCGGCTATATGAAGATACCGGAATACATTTAAAATATGGCCCGTAGACATATTTCAGGAGGGTCAAAAACCATTGTTGTAATGACTAGATTGCTATTCTTTTCAATAGTCTCTTGTACTATAGCTTTGGATTATTCTGTTTTGGGTTACTACTCTTTATGTTGGTTCTTTTTTTTTTTCTTTCCTGAGTTAAGTGCCACACTAGGTGTCTCTCTCTTTTCTAATCATTGGGTTTGGGAAGGTTTGCAAAATTTCCTTTTGATTCACAGTGTGCAAACCAGTCCAGCTTAAAGGCTGTACACATACTACTCTGTGTACTTACTTATTTCTTTGTTCTAAGAGACGCTGAGTATATACCTGTTACCCGTTCAGCTGCTAAGGGAGTCAGTGATCATCATGGGATCAGGCAGATAAGAGCTGATCTATTCCCTAGCTGGCAGGAGTGGAATTTAAAGCAGTCAGAGTTATCAAAGGATCTCCTCAAATCTCCCTTCTGAAGGGGAATCTCTGGTAGAGCAAAAAATGGCAAAGCTGTCAATGCTATAAATTAAATCTGCAGTTTTAGCTTATGTGTAGGGCTAAAGTTGGCAGGGGTGAAGCAAAAGCAAAACCTTAAGGGCAGAAATACAGAGTCACTGGTACTGTTCCATTCAAAGGCTGAGAAAATTCTGTAATAAACCTCTGGTTAGAAGGGCAAAACTGGCTTTGGACCTCAATGATTGTGCACCAGCCTTGTAAATACTGTATATGCTCTTTTTTGTCCTTGCAGGTATCTAAGCCAGGCAGTACTGGAAGACACAGTGTTAACAGCCAACCCTCAAAACAGGGAGAAATTAACTGTACTAAAACAAGCTCTAGGTGCTATGGGATTCAACAGTCTGGTAAGTTACAAAAGCTTATATTATTAGTGGCTAAAATCACCATATTTTCTGCTTAAAAGCAGGTCATAAGAAGCTCTAACTGATAACCTTTTGTGGGGAAAATAAGTGCCTTTCTGTCTTTTTTTTTTTTTTTTTTCCCTTCCATTTGGCTAAGACCTTGAAATAATATACAGTACTAGTTCACTCCAGGGAAATTACTGTAATCACTTTTAATGAGACACAGCACCAACAATGTAAATCTTTTTCATTCTTAAAGATTCACAAAACAGCTTCAAGGTATAATACTCTGAACAATTAGATTACATAGATAAAAAGAAACAATCAAATCCCATATGACAGAAACCTCATAAAACCCACAGGAATTTTTTACTCTTCTTGATTATCTCTTGTCCCTTTTAATTTTGTGAAATGCACATTCCAAATGCCTTTGCTAGCAGCACCTGAAAAAAAAAAAGTAAATACAATATTTAGTGTAAGAAAATTAGAGCTGGGCAACTTGAAAGAGCTGACTTAACCCCAAAATAGCAACGAGAAGATAGGTCTGCTGTTTTAATCCTTTTATCCCATAAAGCTAACAGACAATAATTTGGAAAATTGTCAAGAAGAGTTTCTGGAGGACAGAGGTTAGAAAGGAATCTTGAGAAATGGAGGGCTGAGTATAAGTACTTATGTAATCTATGTAGTTCCCTTCAGGATACCAGAATATTTATCAAACTCCTTATTTCATATATATGGATATGCTACCTAGTACACTGTAGGTGGGACACTTCTGCAAAACAAATGCATAAGCAGCAGTAGTTCTAGAAGGAATTAAAAACTTCTTTCCCCCTCCTTGATGATATTTAGCATCATAAGAAAAAGAAAAAAAAAAAAAAACAGAGGAAAAGTTAATGTGACAGTATGCTAAATTATCATAAGAGATGACAGATGAGCAGCAGTTGTAATAAAAAGGGATCAAGGGCTATCAGCAAAATAAAAATTACGAGTCTGCTGAAGCTGTTACTTAGGTGTGAGGTAGATTTCTGTGGTGATGGTTCATCAAGTGTTGTTTGGCATTGCCTAGTTAAGGTGGTAACAAATGTTCTTTGGTAAACTATGCCACCTTTTAATATAAAAAGTTGTTTGGTTTTTGTTTTTTTTTTTTTTCATTAATATTCACATGACCATGTACAAAACTGAACACATATGGCTATATTTGACAGAATTATTCCTTACTCTTCATGACTCAAGATCTGCACCTGTAGATTTCAGTAGCAAAAGTTCCAGGCAGTTCTGCATCCTGGTGTTCATGGATGGATGGATCTCTCTGCCCTGTTAACATTTTTGTTCTATTGAAGGGGAGGTTCAGCCAATAAATAAATAATTGAATGCATAATAAATCACGATTTAGAAAACATACATAGAAAAGTATTCTTTTGGATTCAGCACTTCAATTTCACTTTGCTCACAGTTCTTGAAAGGAAGTGAGATGCCTCTTGGAAAAGTATAAAGAATCTTCAAGGCTCCTCTATATCCAGGCAAAATTAGAATAATAACTTAGGAGGCTATAAATTCCAGAGTACTGCGGACTGATCTCCTGTGGTGGAGATTAAAGGAGAATATGTAGATAAAACACATCTCCTAAAATTTCTGCCCATTTCTTCTGAGCTACATAGAAAGGTCTGTATATATTATTCCTCGACCATCTAGCCACATTTAATGACAGAGTAGATTATGTTTTTGAAGAGCTACATAAACATTTCTCATCAGTCTTTGATGGCATATTGCAAAGTATGTTGATGTTTATTAAAAAAAATTGTTTTAAAGTTGTGGGAACATGCATTTTAGAGTACAACGAGAATGTTTGTGAATCTGTAATGTGAACTATCAAAATCACCAGAATAAGCAGCTGTCCAAGGCTGATGCAATTCAGTGCTGTACAGTCATCCTCACACCAGTTCTGAGCAAGCTAACAGAGTATGCTATACTAAAGGGCCATTCTATCTTGCCTAAGAGGCCTTCCGAAGAAGAGGCATATAGCGTGCTAGCTTCTATATTAGCATATAATACCATATTAGCATGATAGCATATTAGCTATCTTAAGCAGATTTATTCAGCCTGTATATATGTTGCTTTTTTAATCTTCAGCCATGGTACCATGTAATAGCAAAATGCACTTTTCCCCTGTTTACATCTATCTCATACAGTAAGAGATTGTCTTAAAAGACCTTGTCATAAAATGTGGTTTAGAGAATCAAACTTGCTTCAACAGCATCAGAGGTGCTGCAGTCTGTATCCTAGAAAGACTGAAAGCTTTGTTTAATGTCCTCTTATAACAGGCATATTTATTAGATAGGAAAAAGAAGAAAAAGATAAGCTTTTCTTTTTGACCTGCTGCTTTTGAAAGCTGTTGAGGAAGTCACCCAAGCTTGGTTTCACTGTGTTCTGAACTCATTGCAGTCACCTGAGAATAAAGGGGATATATTGGCTAAGTATTTAATTTGTAGTGTATTTTTTTAATCTTATTCTGTAAATTCCAGTAAGTGAGACTTCTCATGTCATTTCTACTGTTTCTGTATAATAATGTCCCACATAATATTTTTCAAAAAGTATTTCAGGAATTACCAATTAACTTTTCTGTGCATGATGCCACATAATGCTGTAGTGGCTATCAACTTTCCCATTTTATAATTTTAAAGGAGTGTCATTGTTATAGAATGGACTTTTAAGAAAAAAAATCCAAAAACACACAGTGTTAGCCATGTCTTAGCATTTTGGGTTTATATTTCAAGTATCATTTTTTTGGGGCTGAAATTTAATTACATGAAGGAAAAAAAAAGAAAAGAAAAGGAAAAGAAAAAAAGAAAAAAAGAAAGAAAATTTGTTCTTTCTGTGGTAAAAAATATGCTAGGAAAAATCTAGCCCTGAAGATAAGTGCTTTGCAGCCTTAGAGGCATCAGAATATAACATGCAGTCGTGGGGGGAAAGTGTGTGTGTAAAGGAGGTTGCTTTATTTTCCTTTAGACCTTAACTACAGCTTTTACTGCCACAAGCTTGTTATACATTAGAGCTAGACACTTTGTGAATGCAGTTGGCTAAGAAAAAAACAAACCATTCTATTCTTAGATATAGATTTTGTCTTGATGGGAATTCTCTATGGAGAAGATATGTTTATTTCTTGCAGAAATAGTGCATCCATTAAAGATATTTCTGGGGGTTTTTTTATCACATTCTGAAAAATCTTCTTAACTCAGTAGTTAATGTACTTTACATTAAAACAAACAAACAAGAAAGGTAATAATTTTTCATGTCCTACATAGGTTCCAGATTGATTTCTAAATCAAAATTTTCTGTTAATATTTCATACATGAATACTTTTAAACTTAGCAAACGCCAGTGATACAAACTAATAGAATTTGTGTCTTTATAAATCATTGCCTTTCACTGGTGTGCCCAACAGATCTCTTCTTTATCTTTAATTCTACATAAAATATGTTTAGGAGGTGGAGAACCTGTTTGTAATTCTCTCAGCAATTCTGCATCTTGGAGACATTCGCTTCACGGTCCTGACAGATGCAGAGACAGCTTTCGTGTCAGACCTGCAGCTACTGGAACGAGGTCAGTAGGACGTGACCTTGGAGCGTCTCCTGCTTGGTTCCACAGTGGGGCAGTTGCGCTGGTCCACCGACAGATGGAAACACAGTTCCAGGGAGACCAAAAAAATGACTTCTGAAAATTCATGTTACTATGGGAAGACAGTATCCAATTGACTTGGGTGTTTTATAAACCATAGGGTTTTATGGGATGAAATAAAATGCTAGTATTGCTAATTATCTAATACAGTGGCATATTTAATGCTATCATTTGCTAAAAGACATAGTACAGTGTACTTTGTGCAGTCTTCTAAAAAAACTCTCATGCTGCTTGTCAACAGCTGAACAGTTTGTATTGAGCTGCATTCCTTACATTCAAAATCTATGTCTTAAAAGGGTCTCTTGTTTTCATACTTTGAAGTTTGCCCTCTTGGTCACTAACAAATCTCCTCAAAGTGGCTTATGGATGCAGAATGTCAATAAGTAACATACCTTAACTCTAATAGGAGAGAAAGCCTGCCAAGCTCTGGGGAAAATCCTGAGTAATCTTTAAAGGGGGAGCAAGCTGTAATGTAATATAGAGATATGTCCAAAATTAACAAAGTGCTGATTATAGTAATCTGATTTTATATGTTCATTAATTTTGATTACTCCTGTGACAGCACTCTTCTTTAGTGTGTGGGTTCTTTCACTGTTCAAAAATAGCATCTACATAAGGAAATCTGTTATAGGAAAATAAAATATGCAGTAGAGCATGAATCAGGCTTTCTTTAAATTTTCTTTTCATTTCAGTGGCAGGGATGCTGCAGGTTTCACCAGATGAGCTTGCTTCAGCCTTAACAACTGATGTTCAGTATTTTAAAGGTAATCTTTTCCAAGCTTACCTTCTCAAATAAAAGGCCTGGTGTCATTTTGATCCTTCTGATTTGAGAACTTTTAAAGCAGATAATTTTTATTTCGTATTTCTTGTATGGCCTTGTAAATCTTCTCTCTGAGGAATATGTAGGATTATCTGCCATGCAATGAGTCAGACTGAGCCATGAATTAGAAATATCTTTGTAACATGGAGCAAAGCAGTTTTGCAGTCTGACACTGATGGACTTCTGACTTGATAAATCTTACAAAAGTATGTCCAGATAACATACCAGACAGTAATACAGAGAACTCAAATCAACAGGAGTGTCCTGAAAAAAAAACCCAAACAAGCTATTAAAAAAGTTATTTTCAGTAGAATGCTAGTTCTTTGTAGAACACACATCCTTTGCTATTGAAAAAAGTACAAAGATAAATTTCCAAACTGAATATCTTATGAGTGTTGACAGTCTTCTTGTCTTTCACTGAAGGCTTTAGGAAAAAAACTAACACCATGTATATGTTTGGCAAAGGAGAATTAAAAAGGGTGGATGGACTTACTGTAAGTAAAATTACTCAAGGTGAGGTTTATAGCATGGATTCATCTCCATTTTCTGCTTTCTCTCTTAGGAGACATGATTGTACGAAGGCACACTGTAGAAATTGCAGAATTTTACCGGGATCTCTTGGCAAAATCTCTGTATGGTCGTTTATTTAGCTTTTTAGTGAACACAATCAACTGCTACCTTCAAAATCAAGAGGAGCCTGGCAGGTAGGAGTGACATTACAAACTATTAGCTGTTCCATTGTCTGCTCAAATCCACATCCATAAAAGAAACATAATTCCATCATTTAAAGCATTTTATGATAGTGTGACAGTGATGCTTGTATCTTTAAATCACTGACCGTTCCATCAAATAATTTCCTCAGTAGCTTATTTGTTCATTTTCTTGTGTAGGGGAACATAACACTTTATTTTGTAATCTAGATTAGTGGTTAAAGTTAGTAACCTTTTAAGAGTTGACAATACAGAATGAGGTAAGTCTTTAAAGGAGTAAAAAGCTGCTTTGTGGTTGTTTTTTCAGTGCAGAAAATTCTTTTTTTTTCTCCCCATAACTATGACCTTAGCATGGGATATTTAGAAAATAATTTTATTCAAAGGCCTTCAAATAAATGTTTAAATTTCACTAAATGTTCTAAGAATGTTCTGGATGTCTCAAGTTTATCATCTGCTAAATTCAATGCTGTTGCTATCTAATGTGGCTTCCTAGAGAAAAGGAATGCTAATTAATGTTTGTTAGTGAAGCAGTCAAGAAGCAAACAAATGAACAAATCCAGAAAAGGAGTTTCAGTAGAAACAAAGTAGCAAACTGAGACAGTAGACCTAATTAATTGATGCATGTGATTTAACCATGGCTCAGAATTTCACATGCTTAGATGAGCTGTTTTATGAACACTAAGTACAGGATGCCATGGCACTAGTGGTATATGGAAATCCACAAAAGCCAGATGTATAACTTCCAAAAAAAAAAAGCATTTTTTTCTTTATATCATATCTGCATTGCCTTCATAGGGGAAATATTTATCAAGTGCTGTCTTTTAGAGTTAAGAGTTTGAAGACTTCACAAACTTTTTTTTTTTTTTTTAATATCCTGTTTGTAGACCAGTTCATAATACATCACATTTCTCTTCTATAGGCTTAGCTAAAAGACAAAGCTGACATGCCAGAGTAATTCACAGCTTTCTGCACATAAAAACTTTCCTTCATTGTATATATGCCACCAGAGCGCTGCACTTCCTCCTGGAGGCAAAAGGAAGGCTTGCCAGTTACACAAAATGGTTTTACTTGTCTGTTTCTCATTGTTACAACCCCTTACAATTGCAGGCATCTGGACAACCAAGCTACAGTAACTTTCCAATCCATGTCCTTATTGGAAATACTGTGATTATAACAAGGAAGTACAATGGCATGTGGTCACATGCAATTTTTCACTCTTCATTCCTGGAACTTACGGAACATGTGCTTAGCTCAGTGCATGTCTGTGACTGACAACAATCCAGTTCAGGTATTCCTGATTACCAGGAATTACCAGCAAGTTCATCTGTAGTGGTTGCTGAGGAAGAAATTTAGAATCAATATATTAATTTATTAAAATTGTTTGAAAAGGCTTTTCAACATATAATTTTTCAGTTTTGTAATTTGTTATCTCACAGAATGTCTTTCTGAATAGGGTGTTGTTGTAGCTCTGTTGTTCAGAAAGGTAAACCTATAATTTCTACATATCATAGGATCTACAAATAATGAAAGTCAAAGTTGTTTGTATACTGTTTACCTTCTACTCTCCTTTTAGTCCAATCATATGTGCCTGGGGTGATTTCTACTTTGCAGAATTACTTCTCAGTGAAACTGTTTCTGCCTGTGTGGTAACTGGAAGACTGTATGATGATGCAAGTCCTAGCTAAAACATGACAGCTGTTTGATGTTGTCAGGAATGATGAATTTGCAATAGTTTAATATTATATCTGTGCTTGAAAAAAGGGGGGGTTCTTAATTCAGGCTGGCTAAAGGAAGCTAACCAGCTCGGGATCAGAGCTAACATGACATACTAAATTTTAGCAGGGCATATTCAGCCTCAGGTCCTATTCCAAACTTGAAGCTAAATAGCTTATTTTAAGTGAAAATGAAGTTGACTGTCCTTCATTGATATTTCAACCTCACTTGGGTTAGCCAACTTAAAATGAGAAAATAACTCCCTCATCCCTAGCTTTATTTTTGCTCCAGCTTAACCATATTTTATAACCTGTAATAAATAAATCAAGGCATAGCACAGTTTAAGATACAAGTTAGATTTATGTAAGTCATTACATGAATCTGTGATTTTTAGTTCAGATTTACTTCATATGCATCTGAGCAATTCTGTCAATTAGCAGCATTATACCTCCTGTTTGGTACAGTTTTAATAAACCTCTGCTTAATGATCAACCAAAGACATTTCCTAATGTAGTTAAATAAGGCTGATGCATTTTAGGCCACATTTACACAGTCAGAAACTTACACAGTTCCTACTCACCAGATGGGACGAAGCCTTCATCAGAAACCTGGAACAAGGCTTCTAACTCAGTTCTCTTGTTTTGTTGTGTGGTAGCTTAACTGTACTTCCATCCCACTTCAATGAGAGTTTATGAAGCAATAAAATTAGATTCATTGGCTTGGTAACTCTGAGAAACACTTGATCTTGGCTTTTTTGAGGAAGCTAGTTACCTGGGTTTAACTTTTATGGTGAAGCTACTTGATTTTGTTCATTACTATTGATTTATATTTACCATAAAATAGTTCATGGCAGGTTTCAGGCAAGGTAAAAGTGAGGATTACCATTAGATCCAAAGCAAGAGGAGATGATTCTATGAAAAGCTGCAAAGACCAATCATTAGAAGTATTAAGCATAGGTATAGGAGGATTAATTTTTTGCCAGAATACAGCAAATTCATTACTTTATAATATTATCCAATAAATACAAAACAAGTGTTTTAATGACAGTGTTGAGATAATCCACCTTCAGAAACGTTCTCCTTCATAAAAAGTTAGTTATGATTTTGTCTCGTTAGAACTAAATTATAACCACGAATGCTAGTTTGGACTGGTTGCGAGGTACCTTTGAGGGTTGTTACTTTATTCGTCTTGATATTGTTTCAAAGAAATTCACTGGAGAGAAATTCACTGCTTTTCTGTAATTGGCCTCTAGAATGGTATTGGAGGAAAGCTATTAAAATTTCTCACAGGTGCTTATAATTATTTTTTAAAAACAATTAATATTTATATGCACTCATTTATATAGTGATTTCCTATTCTACTGATTTTATTATTGTAAAAAATGTCTAGGTGAACTTCTTCCCAAGACTCTTAACTCTGTTCAAAGTTTACTATTGTTTCACTTCCATTCAATTAAGTTGTTTTTCAGTTTTGTAGATAAATTAGAGCATTTATGGCTGCCCAAGTGTGACATTTCAAGGTAATGTTGGCAAGGTTGCATCTAGTGATCCAAATGTTAATAATAAAATGCCTTAGGATGATGTTTTAAGCACTCCTGATTCACTCTGCAACAGGACTTTACAATTATGGGGATTTAAGAATATTTATGAACTCTTGTGAAACATTGTTTTTCTTTTCTGATTAATAACAAGCTAATTAGGTATATCTATTTGAGAAAATCTTGATATTGTCTTCACTGCCTGCTAGCAAGTAGAAAGCATGGTGTTTTATTAGATAGTTAGCAAATTCTCTCTTGTGTGGCCTGAAGACAGGGCTAATTCCGATATGTCTGCTGTATTACAGACAAGCAAAAATGTTGACATTCAGTTATACCCTTTTCTGTATCACCAGATCAGCCATAGATTTCTGTTTCAAAGAGAGCATATAGAATACTTCTAAATAGGTATTTTCTGAAAGCTTGTGCATTCTGATTGTGTAGTCTTACTCCCAGTGAAATGCAAGTATTGCAAGAGAGTAGCAGTCACAACACTTACTTGGGCAAAGGAAAGATCTCAGGAGTCTCATTACAAACTTTTTAATACACATTATTGGATTAACAGAACTGTATATTCTGAAATCCATGTCTTCCCAGATAATTAAAAAAAAAAAACAACAACCAACCAAACAAACAAAAAACCTACAAAAAAACCCAGAACATAAACTAAAATGTTTATTTATCTATTATTGAACCCAGCAGAAAAGTTTTGGGAATGCAGGAAGGATAGAAAAAGAGTTCCTGTTCAGAACAGGAACACACAGCATAATGATAATTGTCTCTATATGTGGAGGTAGGGAATTTTTTAAACCAGACAAACAATGCAAATCATCTAATACAATATGGTGCATAATATCATATTTTGAAACCTGTTTCAGTCATTAAACAAGACAATGTAATTTTTTAAAGTATAGAACAAATTTTGCTTTAAAGAGCTGGGAAAGAGTATTTGCCAGTGTTGAGAGGGCTATAGATCTTGAGTCTATTAGCAAAAATATTTCTCCCTTCCTACCATACCTCTCAAGTTACTAGAAGAAATGTTTGTCAGATGTGGAGCCGGTGTTTCTTTCTGCTGTGTCCAGCCACTGCCTCTATCTGCGCCACTCTCACCTGGATAAGGTAATATTAAAAGAAAAATGCCAGTTGTTGAGCAAGATGACTGAGAAATGTGGCAATGACATCAGGTCTCAACAAAAATCTCAGAATCTTAAAAACACCTCGGAGAAGTCTCTCTTAAAAGAGAGAAGCTTGCTTGTTTTAGTAATTGTTTGAGGTGGAGAATGTATCCAATGGTGAGTATTTAGCCTGTTAACTTCATGAACCATATTTATGATAACAGGGTGTAATCTGTCCCCCTGAGAGAACTGGAAGAGTTTAAAGTAGAATTCTGAGTCTTCATTTGAAGTCTACCTTATATACTTGATCTGTTACTAGAGATATTTCCTCATTAATCAATATCGCTTCTGGATAATCCACATCAGACATAAAGCAACCGGCTTCCTTCCTGGTTACTGACAGAAGTTGGAAAGAGTTGGAAGAAACATAACATCTGGGACAGATGAAAAGGCACATTAGGTTATACTTCCTCAACAGATTCACCTCACTGCTTTATGTAGGCAGACCACAAAAAAATGACAATGGGAATAAACCCTATGGATTTCAGAGCTGAAAACCATCTGGGATGAAAAAAAAGAGTGATCAAATAACATCCTGTAGGTTTGTCTCAAGCATTGGGTCAGAAGCATTGTAAAGAGAATTGTGTTCACCTTGCCAGGAATGGCAAATGGGTCAAGAGCATCTCTTGCTGAATCTTGGCAAGATGTCTGCCAAGACAGCAGATCATCAGACAGGATGTCTGGTATATGTGTATTGTTTTTAGGAGTTGCCAAGAATTTTTATGTAGTTTCTTTATTATGCGGTTAAGTGTACAAGATCAAAAGGTCTTTCTAGTCTATAAGGACATTTTTACAGAGATGAAATTCTGAGAAAAAAGGCAGCACTGGAGAGATTGTAAAGTATTATCAGTCAAAATGCTGCTTTGTAAATCACAAAACCCAATGAATTAGGGTTAACATCTGTGCCTGTTTTTAACTCTTCACAGCTATATACTGGCCTAAGAGATAAAAATGTTCTCCAGCTATTGGCACATTTCTCTTTTTATAATTTCTGTGCTAAGAAATATTCTCAAACTTGAAATTGGAGTCTCAGTGTCTGCTAAAACTTTGTTTTATTTATACATAGTAAATATTGAGATCTGAACTCAATAGGAGTTCAGATACTCAAGGAGTAGAAGGAAGAGTGTCAGTGATGTTTAGTAACCATAAAGAACAAATAAGGGGATTTTTCAGAACAAAAAGTGCTCTTTTTTTTAATATTTGTTCTTTCAGACACTGGTGATGTGCCCTTTCATTTTTAAACATGGGATCATTCATGCTTTATTTTGCCTTGGGAATATCTGCTATGATTAATTTAAGGAAATTAATTTTGCTGGAATTAATATGATTGACAGCTAGCCAATAAAAACATATGTGGACCCTCCCCTTGAGAAGAAAAGTGATATAAGCCAGAGGAAGACAAGAAGAGATATAAAACAAAGAAAAGTAATTTGTAGCCACATATGAAACAATGCTTTTAATTTTGATGTTGTGCTGTCTGTTCCTGTTTAATTTACAAAATCTGGGCAATAATTTAATACAGAAAATTGATATCATGGTTGGCGAGATTTTGCAAATAAATGCCACAATGTAGTAATAAAATATCACTATTGTAGACAATGCAGGGCCTTGTTCTGTTACACTTGGCCCGTGGGCAAGATATTAATTATGTAAAACCCCCAGTTCTTTTCATGTAGTGCGTGCATCTTCTAATAATAAGAGGCCAAGATTATCAAGTGGAGTTCATAAAAAAAGGGATTATGTATTTTTCTGTCAACTGATACGTTCCCACTAAGTCAGGCTATTTCTTGGAAATATCACAGTCCACATTTTTAGTAAGGAATAGTACCTGAGGTAGGCAATAGGCTGGCTGCTTTTACCTGGGTTTTTAGAAACTAAGGCCAGGTTTCTGTTCGCCTGATTTGTAATAGTTCGTTAAGTCAGTTTGGTTAGGTCTTTTCCTTATGCAAATGTTTATATACACCTTGAGAAAAAGTAAGTATTTTGACAAAATTACAGTCATGGCATCATGACTTTGCTGACATCCCATTACTTACATCAACTGGGATGTAAGTAATCCAGTCTTACATCTATTCATTGAATTAGACAGAAAATGGACAAGCTGTTCCATCTGTGTTACGTAGCTCTTAATAATTGTGAAATATAATGCAATATTTCAGCTGTTGTGCAATGTTATATAGCAGTTCATATATTCCTTTCCTATAAGGAAAGCTATAGATAAATGACAAAATCATAAAATAAGAATAAAATCTTATTAAGTATTCTGAAATTTCAAACTACATTTTTTCCAAAGCTTATAGAAATACCACAGTAATTCTGGCTTTTCAATATTAGTCTGAGGTAGTTTGTTTTCAAACTGTCTGCTTCTTTATAGAAATGGGGTGGTTTTGTTTGTTTTGTCCATTGTGACAAGGAATGTACACCCATCTCTAATCAGGAACACTTGAGACTGAGGCTTACATTTAAAACACAATTTAAATTGCAGTCATTGCTAGAAATGGAGGTGGTAATATATTTTTATGCCTCTTGTCATAGAAATTCCCTTGGAGGCTAATTGACCTCATTATAACCTCTTCTGCCCGGCAAAGTCATTCTAAACTGATTTATTATGCAATTCTCTCTGTCTGACGTTTATGCACATAACCAGTCTTGGGACAATCAGCAGTGCATGCCTTAGAAAGGAAGACAAACTTCATGGGTCTCATACCCGAAAAAGACTCTACTTCTCCCTAATGATTATTTTCCCTAGCTTGTTTTGTAGCACTAATTTTTTTTTTTTAATATTTTACTTTTTTTATTTGTTATATGGGAATTTATTTTCAGGACTGGATCCGCACCTAGTTAAATGGTAAAGTTTACAATGACTGTAATAGAACTATACTGAAGTACTTCAACAGTGGATCACCTTTTTCTCCTTTCTGTCTATATCCTGATTTAGGCATAGAAGAAACATGGAACATGGTGGGAAAATGTGAAAGGGAAAGTAGATTTCAGAAACAGCAGGCTACAATATTATTTGTATGCAAAAACCTGCATACTTTCAGAAATTCTGTTGCCAAAGGGAAAGGAAAACTCATCCGCTTTAGAAAGTGTCCGTCTTCTTTCTCAGGAAACTGAATGATTTTTCCTTTTGAAGATTTTCCCTGTTTTAGAGAGCCATTTGCTACGTAGCAGTCTTTCATCCTGCTGGCAGATCTTTTCCTTCTGGACAAAGTTCCACCACGTTCACATAGGCAAATACCAACAATTTTTTTTTTTTTACTGTAGCCTTCTTTTTATTTTCTCTGCCTCAGTAAGCCCAGCCCTGTCATATAGAGTTCCGAAATCCTTCCAGAGCAGGCAATGGGATATCCCAAAGCATTAATTTTGCTCTCTGTAGTGAACTTTGTTCTTCAAATTAGGTTTACAATGCCTTAATCCTAAATAAATCCAGAATAATAACACCTCTGTCCCTTTCCCATTTCTACTCTCCAAATCCTAGGTGACCACTCTGCCCTAATCCTTGCACTGGGCCAAAGTATAAACCCTTCCCTGAATGCAAGCAGATGACAAATTAGATGTACTACCAACAAGTATTCTTCCATATATAAAGCGAAGAAATATCTGTCATCTTGTGCTGAAATCCTGACTGTTCTTTCCCCTGAGAGATGTAACATTTTGTCCAACCTAAGCTCGTGGCCTCTACTTGATGCTGGCACAGAGAGGACTTTGGCTTAACAGGTTTCTCTTGGAGCACATTTAGTAGGACCAGTTTTGCTGTTGAAGAAATATAAACTGGAAGGGGTAACTGTGCAACCAAGAAATTTTGAAACTTCCCCTAAATTGCTGTCCCTCATCTGAGCTAATAGATACCTACAGTCTTAGAAACCAGACTTTAAAGAAACTAAGTTGTTGGGTTTTTTTCTTCTCCTTCAAATTTAGTTTTTGAAGTGGCTGCCAAAACGCTTGTCAATCCTCCTTTTTTAATTTATATTTGATACAATAGGTTGGTGGGTAGAATTTTTATTCTGTTGTATACATGGTCTGCTTGTGTATTTTAGACTGTGCTTTTGAAATACAGCTTATTTTAAACCTAGAACAGAAATACTTTTGTCATAAACAACAGGTATGTTATTCACTTGGGTGAATTCTCATTATCTGTAATGTATTTTTTTCCCAGTGACCAGGTATTTGAAATTGGAGTACTGGATATTTTTGGATTTGAAGAGTTTCAAAAGAATACTTTTGAACAGGTAAGTGACTATGTTTTGCTGAAATTATTGTAGCTGTTAATGTTAATTCTTCTATTAAGGTTTTGGGTTGCAGCCAAAACAACTGTTTTGATCAGGATATGAAGGAGAATACACGGAGAAGAAAATTTGCTCTTAAACTATTTTTTTCTTGTTCTGCCTATATGAGTGTGAATTAAAAATCGGGCTTTGTACACTTATTCATCAGTTTTAATGTATTTAGTAAACATCTACTATAATGATCTGGGTGAGTGGTAGTATCAGTGCTGAAAGACAATCTGAGGAAAATGCTGTTGGCTGTTTTCATCCTTGTGGAAGAGGTACTTCAACTAGGTCAGTGAGTGGGAGGACAATACACTGGATTGGAGGAAAGATCAAAAGTTCTTCAGATGCTGTGGAGAAAAAAATAGAATAAAAATGCTATGTTATGCTAAGTGCCATTACTAGCAGATTCACTCTGTCTGACTTCACAACATGTGACTTTTTAAAATAGTAATTATGTCTGTGGAAAAAAAAACCACTTTAGCTCACTGAATGCTTAAAAATTTATTTAAATAGCAAACATTTTCTGAAAATTATGAAACTGTTTGCCTGCCTTCACCATTAGTCTCTGAACACCAAAGCTCTTGTGAATTACGTATTTCAGAAAGCATTAGTAACTCTACACAACATACTGAAAGAGATGTCTAAGTTACTGTTCAGTTGTTCATTCATTCTGTAATGCAGCAGAGAAAAATCAAAGCATAGAAAAGAATAAAGATGGCATCAGTGACTACAAAGGACATAGTATTGTTTGAAATCAGAATTTGCCCCTTCATCCCTGTCAATCCATTGTTTTATGGCTCAGCTTTCTAGTGAAATAAAAGTCACAGAGCCACATTAGTTCAGTTTGTGTAGCATGTTTAAATCCATATCTATGAAAACATGAACAGGGCGATCTCACCTCTACTGTCAAAAGAGCATGTGAGAATGCAATAAAGCATATTCCAGATCTGCTCTCACAAACTCTTTTAATGTTACAGTTCTACCTTGCTTGAACATTTTCTGGATTAAGGACTAGTGACGTGTGTAAATATTCACAGTCGTTTACTCAGTGTAAATGTCTACTTTGGGGGAAAATATCAAGGCCAAATTAAAAAGCCATTGTTTTGACAAACTGAATATATGCAAAAAAAAAATAATCATAAAACCTACTGATTAGTAACAGTAAAATATTGTGTGCATTTAAAATGTATCTCAAAAGAGAGGGGTGCATCTTGGAATTTACTGGTTGTTTTCCTTTGACCCTTTCTACACTTTTTTTTTTTGTCATGAAACTCGTATAAGTTCTGCAACTGATATAATGAAATATTATGAATTCCAGTTTCTGGGGTAAGTAATTTTCTGCTTAGTGACTGGAGAGGATGCTTGAAGAGAAATATGAGACTTAAAGAAAAATGAGTAAAAAGTAATTTATTTTGTGACTTCTGTGTAGCAAACATGATAGTTTCAAAGTCAACTTTGCATTTTAACTTTATTTTTTCTAAATAGATCTATTTCAAGAGACACTTGGACTGAACGCATTTTGTTGAGTAATATTGAGTAGTACTCTGAGTCATTACCTCAGAAACTACTGAACTGCATTCCTGAAAAGATAGTATAGAGGTGAGGGAATTATAGAGTTTATTTATGTATGAACTCTATGATGTGATTAACACATCTGATTCGTGAAGTGATAGGTTGCAGTTTCAGTGAAGAAAAGCCGAATGTATTTCCCCATGGCACAATGCAGACATACCCAAAACAGCTTGCACTCAAAACCTTGAGCTGTCTAGCAGTCTAGCCTAGTTCTGTATTCTGCCTGGGCTCGTTAACCCTGATGATAAACAGGCTTGTTAGCCCAGATAGGGTCCTCATGCAAAACATTGCATCATGTCTGCAAACATGCCCAGTGTCGAGGCCTGTGATTGCAGAGCGTTAACGTGAAATGTTACAGCCAAACAGTGGAGGAGCCATAAAAATTACTTTTTCAGCACATTTAGATTAGTGTATTTTAAAATGGTCTTACAAACTTAATTTGAGGACAATTAACCTGTTTTTTTTTTCAAATTATTTTAAGACAAAGCATTCTTTGCCTGCTTTCTTGAAAAAAAAAATTTACAACTGTTTTCAAGAAAGATTAAAACCTCCTGATTGCCCTAAACTGAGGACAGTCCAAGCAGCTGCATGAATCTTTCTGGTGCTTCAAATCAGGCCAGTTGATAGACAGTTTAATATCATAATTAAGAGTGCAATATGATAGTAAATTACATATCAATTTAAGCACTTCATTTTAATAGACTGTGTTTGAAGACAGTTCGGGAAGAGAGAGCTGGAAAAACCAGGTAGAATAACATGTTCATTCCAGTGAGTGTGGTGGACTGACAGGGCGTTAGAGTATTGAAATGTCAAAGATAAACCAAGAACTGGTGTAGGAATGATTCATGAACAATGCATAAAACAATAGAAGTCAAAGAACTAGAAAAGTAAGGTTAATTATGTCTGCACCAAGAATCTGGTAACTTCTGCAGGCAAGAAATGTGGCTGACAGCTTGCAAGGACAAAAGTTTTCTTGACAATTACAAAGAAGGCAGCATTAGAGTTCAAAACAGTATTAAGTCAGTGTTCAGTTTTCCTTGTATTTAGTGAGCATTGGTAATCCTTCATTTTACAGAATGTGCATGATACACAATATTTATAGTGTTAAAAATAGGACACATAATTCTAAAATAACAGTAAATAATTGTATGGAATAAGTGATAGTGAATAGAGTTGCTATTTTTCATATGAAATTTAAAAGCTGCAAGATCGGACAGTGTTTTAGAAGTCAAAGTCTGAGGGAATCATTGCTCAATAAAGACTGAAAGCTTCTAGATTACCAGGACTGAGAGAGTTACTGCTAATCAGCTGAGTGATGGTAAATGGCTACAGTACACTCCAGTTACAATTTACAATCACTTCCTAGCAGTGACCATTAGCTTGGGAATAGAATTTTCCTAGAGCAGCTACATACCTGCTGTGCTAGAACAGCTGTGTACACAGCCACACTGGAACATGCTCAGAAGTGAGCACAAATTTGTCCATCCTATACTATACATAAATGGCCTTCACTTTTTGATCTTTTCACAAAATATCAGTCAGTGCTCTACCAATAAGAACAATGTCAGTTTTCACTGTTAGTTTCCAATGTTTCCTTGGGTTTCCTTGTTCGAGACGGACTGTTTTAGGGTACAGTTTAACCCGTGCTCCTTTGAACGCAGAAAATGTCTGCTTCTCTTCTGGTGGGGTTTAGATCTTATTGATGGTTCCTTCACAGCACAGCTCTAAACAGCTCAGTCAAGAAACATTGCTATCTTCTTTATACCTTTATCCTAATATAGTCTTTGACCACAAGACTATGCAACACCAGTGGAAAGAACTCATGGCCAATGAATGTAAGAAGCCATAAAGAACGAGGGATAGTTGATGAAGTTGCTGGTACCATTTTCTTCTAACTGTTTCTATGAAAACTGACTTATAGTGGAAGAATGAGTCCTTAGAGTAGCAAGGGTTGCATTTCTTCCTTCTTCCTGCAGAAAGTCAGGATTTTCTACATAAATGGAGGCCTGTAGTTGTGGAAGCATCATAAAGAGCGATAACACAACTAAATAAAATGGACTCTAGTAGAGTCTTTCCTGTCTGATGTCTAATTCAAGTGGTAAACCAAAAAAAAAAAAGCTTTTGCTAAACAATGTGTTTAGGTCTTCCATGGTATTTTGCCTCTGTAGACCTCTTAGGTTTTGCAGAAGAAAGTATGTATCATAACCTCCTTTTTATAGGAAATAAAAGTAATTTATTTGAATTAGAACCCCAGGTCATGGAAACAGTCAAGTGTCTCTTGCCTCCCATTCTCAAATCTATACACATTAAAGCATGTGTGGCATTATCTATGTGATGCAGTAGAGTGCTGGGAGAGCCACAGCTCTCATGGCAGCTCCGTGAAGCAGATTTCTCATGGTAGGAGCCATCTGGAACTATTTCAATATCTTAAATTTCAAATTCTTTCAAGGAAAGACTAGTGTTACTGTGTTGTTACCCTGTTTGTTTGCTTATTTGTTTAATACTTTTATATGTACATCACATGGGGGATTATTCCAATTTGTATTGAAATTGTGTCCCTTTTTGAGGGCCTTTTCAGACCCTTCTTTGTGGAGAGATTTTCAGGCTTTTTCAGGACAGCTACCCCTAATAAAATTTTAATATAGCACTGGATTGTGGTTTACTTTATCTGATCTGTGAGGAACACAGATCAGCTAATGACAACTGACCCCAGAGATGACATGAATTCCTAGTGAAATAAAGTTCTTCTGATAGAGAGGCACAAGGGCTCTATTTGAATTTTTGTTGGAGCTGCATGGAAAATGCAATCAGTATTAGATCCCGGTGCTAAGGCTAAAGCAAAGGAAGAAATGTAATGGGTTCTATTCTTTATATGCATTCATTAAAAATATTCTAATTGATACTCTACATTAGTAAAATAAATAATTTGGAAAATGTTTAGGTAGTAGATACAAGGGGATTGGTGATCAAGATGCTTCTGAGAAATAAGTGATTAATTAAACTTAGGTTTAATTTTTTTTTTCTGAGTCCAGCCTCAGTAAATACAAGATGATTCTGCCTTCCACTATCTTAGAATTACACTTTTTGAGAAATGCTAGATCACTACCTTGTGAATTGAACTTGGCATTGTGGCTTCATTGTCTTGGCCCATACCATATGGCTTGATAGATTTATTGATGTAAAACTTTATTCTCTGAATACACATCACTCAAGGGAGCTAATCCTTCTGCATGACCAAAAGATGTCAATGAGCTTTCCAAAGCGTGTTTACATCCATCATTCCCTCACTGATAGTCACCACGTTTTCTTTTCACGGATTCCTTTATATTTTTTTTTGGCTACGCCTTTTCAAATAGTTATTTGTATAAAGTGAAGAGCAGGAAAATGTCATTGGTTGTAGGTGTTTTTCTGTCTCCAGAATACACTACAATTTTGGTCTTCTACCTAAATTTGAGTTTGGAGCACATTTAATAGTGCTAACTGGTCAAATGCAGTAAAAGAAGAGAGGTCAAGCTAACTCTGTCTGACGTGATGAATACTTATTGCTTTTACGAAATGCTACTATACTATTTTCCGATTTCTACAATTTTTATGGTATTTCTTGTTGTTTGTTTAAATACTTGAACTAGTTCTTCTAATAATAATTGAGAAGTATTGCTTAATGAAGACTTGAACAAATAGATGGTGTATTTATTTTCCCTGAGACATGACAGTGAGTTAGGATTAGAAAGGGAGACAGATAGAATGGAGGATTTCTTCAGAAGATGCATACAAAGGAGCCAACAAGAGGCATATAAGAAACAGTTTAGCAATGTTTAATAACTAAAAGTAGCATAGATAATGTTAAGTAATGCTGCAATGTGAAGCAAGTCCATAATTCTCATAGGTTGTGTTTTTTTTTTTTGTTTTACGTAAATATTTCAATGTGTTTGAAAATGTGTTTGTGTTTGTTTCACCACTCTTATATGTCCATCGAATTGTCATGTGTACAATTAAATACATGTTTAAAAGATGTAGTTTTCTGAATATTTCATATTTTTTGACAGAAAATATGTCATCATTTTATATAATACTTCTTACGACATGGAGCAATAATAGTCGGGTTAGCAAAGCTAGTTTTCTACACTTCAGCTGTTTTTCTTATTACATCAACCCATGTCAAGCTTTTAGTTTAAAACTTTGATTTTATTACCTTTTCCCAGCACGCTGTGTAAAACATTGAAACAGAGAAAGATACAGTCCAAACGTCTTGTTTTTCAGCAGTCGCTGGCTGGAGTCCTGGTTCTGCTTCTGCAGAGCTGTTACTCACAGCCACTGCTGGAGAGAGCAGTTTTGGAGCAGCCGACAGTTTCTATAAGCACTTGAGCTTGCTCTCTGGTCTGGTTTGCAGAACCTTATTTTCATTACCGCAAATCTGCTGATCTGAATGACAGCATTGCTTATATTACTAAAAAACATGCCAGTGTATGCCATAATATACTGATCAGTAGAATTTATAAATATTTATACGTCTTTTTATTAGCAGTGCATTGTGTTATATATGAATGTTTTAACAAAATTACTTTTGTTACTTTTAGCAGTTAAAACCAATGCTATTTACTAGATCTTTTTAGGATAGGACTAAGGACAGTCTTTCCCTTTAGTTCGTATTGTGTAGTTTAAAAATTTTGCTGCATAGTCAGGTCCTGAAGTACACGTATTGTTTGTATGTGGTTTAGGGGATTGGTATATGGTAAAAAGTAAGCTTGAGTTTACAGTGATTTTGTCAGCTTTTCTTGTGGTGAAATACACCTGTGTAAAGTTAAACAACATGGTTCTCTAAATAACCCATTTGTAAATAAAGATGTACACAGTGTGCATCATTTTAAGGCTTTGCGTATACTGTGAAGTATAAGCTTGTCGTGTTATGCCCGCCTTCTAAAATAATGTTAAGAAGCTTCTGAAACGGTTTTGTAATTAGAATAAGAATTCAAGAAGTGATCAGTAAAGTGTATTTGCCTGTCACAAAGTTAAAAAAAGCTGTCTTTTTCCATAACATAAGTAAATAGTGTAAGTCAATTTTATGCTTGCATTGTTAATAAAATCAGGTAGTAGTAGGAATCTTCAGAAATTCCACTTTTTAAAAGTAATGGTTTTATTCAAGGCTATCTTTTGTCTGCACTATCATGCATTAGTAAAGACAGTTAATAAAAGACATTTGGTTATAAAATGGGGGTTTGTTTTATTCCTTAATACTGCTATTCAAACTAGTCTATTTCATTGTATAGCAAGTGAAAATTGGCTTTATTACCATGAGTTGTTAATGGGAATGTCAGGCAACTATCACATGTTACTTGTGTTCTTTCCCTCATCTGGATGTTAAGCCATGTAGTTTGATCAAAGTATTTCATATTTCTTAATTACTAACCTGCAGAATAGCTTTTACACACTTTATTAATGGAAGATACAGTTTATGGCCAAAACAAATATGTGACTACTTTAGTCTGAGAAGAGACTGCATAAGCATTCCTTACCTCATTCCTCATATAAAGGGTTCTTTCACCCTTTTACAAGTTTCTGTTTTCTTAATTTCTTAGTGATTGTACAATATTGGAGGACGTTTTAGAATTTTCTGTAAAATTCCCACTTTTATATAAATAAAACAGTTAAAATACTTATTCCATTAAGTTATTAAATTTTTACTTTTTTTTCAGATTGTGAGCTTTGAATAAAATACAAAAGGACCCAAAATAAACTGATACCATTCCCACCTGCTTCTACTTGAAAATCAGTTTCCTATTAGACTGTTTATTTTACAAAAGTGACACTGCACCTTTTATAAGGCAATCAAAGAAAATATTTGAGAGGCTTTTATATTATTTATCTATCCAAACTTTGAACTTTTCTATTGAAGACTCTTTTCTTGCCAATCTTCCCTTAGAATATCAATAAAAAGAGAGAAACATCTAGTGAAAATTCCTTTGGTGTCTTATAACATGTATTTAGGCAAAACACAGTGAGTTCTTCAGAGACTGCTTTAGACTCCAGTGATGTTACATATAGAAGCAGAGTTTTAACATCTTGATTAATGTTGAACTAACTACAGAGTCAGGATGTTAACCAAAATATGTAGGTTTTTGTTTTTTTGGTTTTTTTTTTTAAAGCTTATTGCATCTGTATATTCTTCCTAAATATAAACTGCAGTAGAATGTTAAGTGTACCTATTTGTACATAGAGTTACCCCACTTCAATCAATGGAATTAATGCAAATCTGCACTGTATATTTGACAATGTGTATATTTGATAATTCTTATGTGGAATTCACACTGAACTATGCAGGCAGAAAGCTGTTTATTCCCAATTTAATACTAATAGCTGTTAAAGTGTAAATTTCCCTAGGGTCTTGCTAATCTACGGTCTACCAAGAGATAACATGTTGTGGATTGACATTTCATCAAATTCAATATTAGACGTGCAGTAAAACCTACACCAATGAATTATGCAGTTAACTTCTAATACTCATTCCCCCCCCCTGTTTTTACAATAGCTGTGTGTCAACATGACCAATGAGAAGATACACCAGTACATCAATGAAGTGCTTTTCCTACAAGAGCAAGCAGAATGTGTACAAGAGGGAGTTACCATGGAAACGGTGTATTCTCCTGGTAACCATACTGCAGCCTTGGATTTTTTCTTTCAGGTAGTTTTCAGATCCATTTTACACCATGTATATTTATACACTGTCTCTGTGTGTTAGACTAATACAAATTTTTCTTAAGTTTTCTGATTTACGAATTTGTAGAGAAGGTTATGGGTCCAAAGAGACTGTAGAGAGGGCTGTCATAGCTGCCCTCATAGCTCAAGGGGTAACAGAGTTTTCTAACAGTCCAGGATTGAAGAAGGTGTAACCAAAGCTGTCCTTATTGATTCATGCATAGAATCTGTTTATCATGCCAAGTCCTTAATGCAGCTGTAGGACTGACAGGTCTCTACTGTAAGCCTGGCAGTTTCTTTCATGCTGGGAGCTAGTTTCTGGAGTAGAACTTGTAAGCAGGAAGTAGGCCAATCAGTTCCCTAAAAGATCATCCATGGTTACCAGTTTTGGCAACTGAAATATTATTGCCTATTCTCCTTGCAAAATTATCTGATGTGCGTAGCCTTGGAGACTTACCAGAATACTTTAACCCTTTTTTCCTTCTCTTTGAGGTGATACGTGTTTCTGTTTACTAAGTTACCCTTCAACGAATAACTGAAATTCTATTACTCCTTTATAAAATGAGAAAAATCTGCTTTTCATTTCAGAAACCATCAGGGTTTTTGTCAATGCTGGATGAAGAAAGCCAATCTATTTGGTCAATGGAACAGAACCTTTCTAAACGCATTCAGTCTTACTTGGATACATTAGGCACAAATACTGTATATTCCTCTACAAAAGATGGAAATGGTAACCTCGCCCCAAAGGATCAGGGCTCCACCTTCACTGTTATGCATTATGCTGGGAGGGTAAGTTATTTGAATGATTGATTACACACAGTTAATGAAAAAGAGTAAGCAAAATTATGCATGGCTTCTCTGACTCCTGGCTATGTATAACAATGCACTTTCTGGTGACAAATTTTCACAGGACAACTTAAAATCTCAATGCAATATCCAGTGCATAAAATCTGTAGTTTGTATCATATTGGACAGTATGCAGGCTACGTAATTCTAGCCCCTAAATTGTATCTTCATTGTAAGCACTTCATGCCGAAGGCGATGATTCAGATACCTCAGCATAAATGCTTAATGCCATTTTAGTTGGCTGTCACTTTGCTTTCAGATGGTGTTCCAGAACAGTACATGTTCCCTGTATATCCTCTGCAATATATGTAGATACCTTGGATACCAACCTACATCTGGTAAAGAAAACCCCACACATTATTTTTTGTTAGCAGCCATAATTAATCAAAATATAGGGTTTTTTTCTTCAAAATCCCCGAACATGTTAAATGTTTCTAAATATGGCTGTAAAACAGGATGAATATTTTGCATGTCCTCTCCTTTGATGTTCATTGGAAAATCCTAATCAGTTCTGTTAAACAGGTCTCTTACATTTTTATTTCCAGTAGTCCCTTATTTTCATATTGTCTCCACAACTGCCTGCAGCCCAAAGCAAGCAAAATAGGTATATGTTTAAAGGGATAATAATTTTTTTAGATAATCTGACAGATCTGACATGCTGCAACTTCTCTGTTCAAAGCACAGTATCGAATGTAGTTTATATGGGCACAGTACAACAGGGCCTCATCACTTTTTCAAAAATCCTCTGAAATCAGGTGAGAACATAGACTGAAGGCTTCAGGAATTAATCCTTTCATATGAACTCTTGTCCTGTGTCCTTTCACACTTTCTAAGTCTTATGCAGATGATGCCATGACCTATCTGTCCACTGATGGAGTCTCACAGAAGCTTTATGTGCAGCATGTTTAGGATCTGTTTAGCTGCTGTGCTTCAGAACCACTTGTGATCACATGCACTGTGTTGTATAAATGTAGCTCTGTTATTAGTTAATGACTTTGCATAGTAGATCACTTCAAACTTGAGATCTCATAGCCTGCTGTCAGGCAGAACCTGGCTTTTTTAGGATTTAGTGGCAGTGTGTGGTTTGTCCCTAATAATTTCAGAATCCTCCATGGAAGACACGTGGAAACTGCAGGTGTTTCAGGATGGCCAGACAACTGACTTGCACGCAACTCTCTTTACCTAAGCAACAGACAGAAGAGATGAGTTCAGATGACCACGTCAGATGAACGGAGAGTTTGATGGGCAAGAAATTGGGCAGCTATGATAAAGTCTTTTGATTAGAATGCATGTTGTAGTTCTAAACCAAATGTAATAGCTTTGCTGCTGCTTATTGTGAGAGGTAATTAGAGCAACCTTCCCTCACGTGGTTTTCTGAGTAGCAAATGCAGGGAGTTTATCTGCTAGGAAATCAGTTTAGAGTCAGAAAGGAGTTCTGCATGCTTCCTAGGGTAAGGAAGACCAGAAAAATAACTCTGATCCATGCTGCTAAAGGTACTGGATAACACAGTTTCTGCTATGATGAATGATTTTCACCTAGTCAGTTGACTATTGGTAGTCGTATTCCTATGAGGCATGTTCAAGACTTGTCTCCAGGTCTCCAAAAAAAGACTTGCTGGCTCTGTCATATTTTAAGGAAACATTATATGCCCTGAGCTCTCCAAAACAGATGAAAGGTTGGAATGTGCACACTTAGGCTTCTTTAACCAGATTAGGGTCCTTTACAGCAATATAAATGGGGAAAGGGCTATTTGTGACTCCTCATTTGGAAATTAAGTCTATGGAAGTGTTGAGTAGGGTTCTGACGCAGGCAAATTCATTCCTGCCCAATGATAGAAATGTGGTCATTATGGAAAGGATTAAGACTATTTGGGCACTGCTTAAATTCCTAACCTAAATACTCTGAATAACACCCTAGAGGCTCTGCTTTCATCATAAGGCCTTCTACTTAGACTCAAATTGTTTGCCAAAGCTAAGTGGTTTGAATACCTTTACTATTGGGACTTTTCAGTAGGAAAGAGGGCAGGCAGTGGTTAGATAACAGCCCAGGGAAGATTCTATGAAACTTATTAGCACTTAAAGTGATAGAATTAAGAACTGACTGTGGACTCCAGGTGACTAAATTCGTTTATAAATCTGTTCTGTACTTGTTAGGTGAACATTTTTCCATGGTGTTTTGCTGTGATTATACAAATTTATCACAATAGCTCTAAAAAACTACACACACAAAAACTAACATGAAAGCAGCAACAAGGCAGCTGAATTAAAATCACAACCAGAACAATTTCTTTAACTCGAGTATTTCTTTAAAATGAAAAAAAAAGTTTTTCTTCTCTGAAGAAGCACTCAGTAGGAACATTTGTGAAGATAAAAATTTCAGGTACCCACTTCTGAAAATTAAACTGAGTGACAAGGAGTATGCTTTTCATTAATGTGTGTTTTATCCTTGCGTGGTTGTTTAGATTTTTTTTTTTTTTTCGGTAACATAGACACTTGATTTGACCTTTTCCTAATAATAGTAATGACATTTAATTTAAAAGTATGAACAAATAGAGAGCTCTCCAAGTAATGTAAATTCAGACATTCTTTTGAAGTCAATGGAGATCCTTTAATTTACATTGGCCAAGGAAATATTCCAGACAGTCAGGTTGTTCTTTGCATCTGTATGACAGTAAAATGCTCATCGCTGCCAAAGCAGAGGAGCTCCCATGCAAGTGTGTAACTCTTCTTACTTTAATAGTGATTGAACAAAATCCTTAAAGAAGCTTGCATTTTTGATGTCTCACGGGATTGTTATCTAGCTATCATAAACTGAAATTTCCAGTGATTTATGATGTATATTTACATAAAATCTGATGATGGCATTACTGTACTAAAGAATTATACAAATTGAGTTTATTCTTAGACTAGTATATCTTCATAAATTGAATAATAAAAACTGGGCTTTTAAAACTGCTGATGCTGTTCTTTAGATTGTGCTATTAATACATTTAGTAGCTTTTTATAAAAGTCATTTGTGATTTATACTTTATGAAAATTGTTAAAAGATCAGGCTTTTAAATATATCAGATTTTATTGGCACTCAAAAATAAGAATTTCCTATATAAAGTAACAGTATAGTTTGGCAGGTTTTGAGAACCATTTTTACAGTCTGATATCAATTAAATGAGTCTGAAGTAAGGGTACTATAAAGCAATCTTTCTCTGGGTCGTTGCCTTCAGAGATCCCCAAAATCAAAACAGGGAAACTTGATTTTATTCTCACTTACCACAATTTTTCACCGATTGTAACTCCTTTAACTTTAGTAGAGCTTCTCATTATTTATGTGAGTGTAACTGAAAGATGAATCAGACCCAGAGGGTAGAAAAAGAATTACCAGTAAAATGTGACAGGTAATTGAACATGAAATTTTTCACTTCTAGGCTTAATCATTTTTATGCGGGTGATGTGTCTAGGCTGGTGGTTGTGGAGGAAGTCTCACTGAATGCAGGCTCTGCATTAAGCAGAGGGTGAAGGCAGACATCCTGATGTCTCTAGGCAACAAAAGTTGGAACTGCAATGTGGTTCACAGACAGTGCGAAGCAGCTGCTACTCCAAGTCATCTAGAGCAAAAATATTCTATATTCTATAATATTCTAAAATATTCTAATATGCTATGTTTGCCCTGGTGTGAATCTTACATGGACTTTTGTAGTTTAGGCTCCTTTTTATCAGTAGTTTGTGTATGTAGTTCAAAGTCCAGAAAGAACTGGGTTCATATCTTTACTCACACACTCACAGTTGCTATTTTAGCAATTCTTAAGTGCAGTTACACTGGACAATGCAGCTATTAAAAATACCACGTCACTCAAGAGACCTCTTCTATGTATTTACTTGATATTGACAGACAGCCTTTTGTGAAGAAAACCTGATATCTCTAGCTCTGTGTTATGAGAGAATTATAGCTGATACAGATGTGTCCATGCAGTCTTAAAGACCTCTAAGCATGTGCATATCTGAATGCTTTGTGTCAGGATAGTCATAGGAAAATAATCCTTTCCTGTCACTTGATGTGACGGTATGATCCTGTGGAAGAAAGAAAACAACTTTTTATTCATTTATCTTTAATTTTACTATTATGCCTGCACAGCACTGAATCTGTCTTTTTCTGCGTGAGCAATATGATACAGTTGTTAACTATATGAACATATGCTCAGCAAAGGCCATTGTGAACATTAGTACTTGATCATATCAAGTATTTTACTTTATCTCCCAGTTCTAATTTTGCAGCTGAACAGAATCCTACAATACCTTGACACATTATGAGTCTCTTCTAAGAGCTATTTAATGTCTTTGCATCTGAGTGCTATAAGACAAAAAGCTTATCTGTTCTGTTCAGGCAGAAGGTAGAAAAGAATGATTTAGGTTTTGTACGACTGAAGAAAAAAAAACAAAAAAACCACAACCTAGTAGAAAGCTTTATCTGAAGGTTGTTTAATACATTTTCCCTGAAAACTGGCAGTCGGATCTCTTCTGGAAAAATCCTGCTCATCTGGGGCATTGCTTTGTTTCTGATGCCTAACATGAATGTGGGTATTTTCAGCTGTCTGCCTGGCAGCACCAGGAGAAGAGAGGCATGTGGATTCCATGCTGTGCGCTGCAGGCTTTGCCTTGAGGAGATGAAGCATTTTATGGGTGCATCTGACCATCAGATGAAACTATACTAAGAATATGTAATACAGAATTTCTAGGTGCTTTTACTGATAACATTAATATTTACATTGTGAGCTCTCGCATAATGAAGGGCTTCATATGAATTATATCTCTGAAATATCAGCCTTACTGATGGTTGTGAAATTTGAAGAATAACATTCCATCACCAACCATTTTTCGTGGACTCAAAGTTCTTTTTTTCTTTAATTCGTTGAAAGAATTATTGGTAAGAAAATCAGAAATATATGATTCTATGATATTAGCACGATGCCAAGAGACATAGCTTTATTCGATAGTAAACATACCAGTGTTTGAGATAATTTGCCCATTGTTAATGTAATTTCAATAACATATCATCATAATTTTAGCTTTCTGCAGTTTAACTTGAATTTACAAATCATATAAGCCCCTTGATGTTGTTTGCCTTGCTACTGTTTTGACTTATAGTACTGTAATAAACCAATCAGACCAATAGACCAACTTCTTTGCTCTATAAACTGGTGCACATAATGTCCTTTAAGTCCAGATCAATGTCTGTTCCATTTCTCAGCTATGTGCATTTCAAAAATACCTCTCAGTTGTCAGCTCACCTTCACCAAGGCAGTCTTCTCTGAAATGCCTTCTATATCCCAGGCAGACTCTGAAACTGAACCTCTAAATCAAAAGACAAAAGGAGATGGATTAATCAATAAGGATGCTTTCATTTTCTCTATTTTTTCCCCAGGCTGAATCCCCAGACATAACAATCAAATCAGTCTAGTCTAAGCTATACCAAAGCCTATAAAGGTTACTTGACAAAGATTCTCTTTCTCACGCAGACGAGATAGTCACGCTTTTTCTCCTTTTCTCTCTCTTTAAATAAGTAGACTTGATTTGAGACTTACACTTATAGGAGAAAATAATACAACACTTCCCCTTGACCTTTTAGTTTGTTCCTAAATATTTCGTGGTTTCAATATGCTTCTATTTCTGTCATAGGGTTAGAATAAGACTTTGCAGACTACGTAAAATTATTTACTTCTCTTATTGGTTAACAGGACCAATGTTTTGGGAGGGTGAGAAGACCAGTGATTCTTTAAAAAATGGCATGTTCAGACTTTCAAATGATATCACTTACATTTAAGTACTGGCAGAAAATGAACAACTACAGGTGACCCACTGTGCATTGAAATTGTCCTTGGAAACATTCTCAAAAATTTCTCTTTTAAGTTTATGAACTAATTATTTTCTTATTAACTAAATTTACCAACACATGCAAAACTCTGACTTTCTGAGTCATTTCTAATTTTTGTCATTAAAATAGTAAGCTTTTCCCTTTTAACTAAGACAAATCAATCTTAACATTCCAGGTGACATTTTTCTAGCTTTTTTCAGGGTTCCTGCTGTATCTGCGTTAACCGTGAGTGCTTTTGGCCTATCACAAGATATCAAAGGTATTTACAAAAAAAGATATTTGAAGGAACTGAAGAAAATTATGTGTAAAGGTGGCCATGTTGATAAAGCATGAAGGAAATCTAAAAAACTTAGATGAAGTCCCTTACAAAATTCAGACATTATTAGAAGGGATAC
Source organism: Pedionomus torquatus (assembly GCA_013398155.1). NCBI lineage: Eukaryota > Metazoa > Chordata > Aves > Charadriiformes > Pedionomidae > Pedionomus > Pedionomus torquatus. The sequence continues at coordinate 368,027 of VZRU01000073.1, read as the reverse complement.
TTCAGTTCAGAATAAAAAATTCTGAGAGAAGATGCACAATGGAGTGGCAGGAGAATGATTAATGAAGCAAAGAGGCAAGAGTATTTAAGGAGATAAGAGGAATGTGCACGTTTGGGATGTAAGCCTCCTATTTTCTTGGTGGTGTTTTTTTTTTACCTCTTATTTGTATCTTCTCGTTCTCGTGATATTAAAACTAGCTACACCCACTTAAATGACCAGAAAGCAGGTTCAAAACAAATCAAATTAAGTTTGGGGATTTTTTCTCACAGCTAGTAACTTCTGAACTCCTTGCCACAGAGCATTATAGATGCTGAAAATATTAATAATTAATAATGGACACTCAGGGAGGAAATGTCAGTCAAGAGATATTAAACACAAAGATGAGATACAGCCCACAGGTCAAGAGCTTCCTAATGGGCATAACCTGGAAGCTGAGAGAAGAACTAGTGGGAAGGAGAGTAGATATATTCCTCAATATTTTTCCCTAAATATCCAGCACTAGATGAACATTTGGCCTGCCCCACTACCACTGGACTTAGGTTAAGCTCTCTTTCTTTCTGAATTTAAATCAAGAAGGAAAGCATATCCATTCCCTTTCTTGTTTTAATCTGTTTCAATGAAGTATGTGGAAATGCATATACTTTTCTTTTTGAATAAAAATATTTCAACTAGTTCAGATAATATCTAAAGAGTTTATTTCCTTTAGTGAACACAGGCACATAGGTTTACATGCTGTCTACCCCAAAGAGTTTATCGTGCAAAGCAATATAGAGCAAAGAGGTGCGACAAATAGAAGTGAGAATAAGGAGTATGTGTTCAAATACCAGCACCGTGATCTAAGCAAGTGTACGTTTCCTGTCTGGATCCTATAATATTTGTTTGGCTTTTGTCTCCTCAGAATAACTACCCGCTGTGTTTGAGTGCCAGTCAGTGCAGAGTTTTAGCCAGGTTTACTTTAGAAACTTAGTGGAACAAAACTGAGGGAAATATACACGCTTTAGGCAAAGTGCTATGTAGGTTGGCATCTTTGATGAGGGCAGGATTAAATTAACAAAACTGGCAGCTAGAAGAGCACGTCTTTCTTTTTCTCTTTTGTTGGACTGGCAATGAATATGGAACCCTAGAGTGCCATTTCATGGAGTCAGTTTTCATGTCTTTAGGCAGTGAATTAATTTACCAAGTCTATGGGAAAACTCATAGAGAGTTAGCAATTTCTTCATAAAGGGGCATCCTGCTAATTTTTATGTGCTTTATGTGCTATGAGAGATGTCTTACGAGTATAGTTCTAGAATTTGGTGATGTATTATACCAGCACCAGTACTGAAACTTCTCCCTGTTTCAATCTAATCACTTAATCATAATATAGTATCTCCCACTGCTATACTTACTTACTCTTCCCACCGATGCTAACTCTCTTCTTCTAATTTAGTCAAAGCCTAAGACACTCAATTAGGAACTGGCATTATAGATCTGTCAAATAAGTTCTGTTAATTATCTTTTATGGACCAGTATGGTAGAACATTTACTTTAAGTACACTAAAAGCATTTAATAGTATACTTAAATTATTCTAATAGTTTGCTAACTATGTTGTATGTTCTTAGTAGATGCAATTAGAAAATTATATAACATTGCATCTGTCATGGAAAAGAAGGTAATTCTATTGTTATACCTTTTCTATGTCAGATGCCATACTAATTACATCATTTGACAATTACTAACTATACCAGATTATGCACATGCAAGTAATATAATCTCTTTCGTGAGTAAGATAACATTACTTAATTGTCAAATGAGCCAATGGAAAACAAAATTAATGCACTAATTAGTATTACTAATCTTAATTATATATTTATAGCTTTATTAAATATAAAAGGATAAAATTTCCCTAAATATCTAAGGGCTTAGTATAGAGATACAATAAAAAACTTAGAAAAGACTTTAGATAAAAACATGATACCAAGGTAAACCAAACTGTATTCTATGAAATTCCCATTTAATGTCTGCCTAACCTTAGAGGTGCTGCAGTCTATAATTTTCTTCCTTTTTAACTTAAAAAATCCCTGTGGGTTCTACTACTATGTAAGGCAGAGCTGTTTACATCTAAAGCCTGTAAATTAACTAGTTGTTTGTCTTCCAAACCCATAAAATGTGGGAAAAAAAAAACACCTGGGCTTTTTTAGTTCTTAGTGGTGCTTTTCAATACAGTGTCTCCTGGGATGGGCTTAATGTTAAAACAGCCAGTTGGTCATATTTCTTCATTTTGGATGTACCCTCAGGAACTCTGGACTAGAGCATTCTGTTTGCTCACTTCCCAGAGTACCCACCACATGTGCTAGGGTTTATCTGCAGTTATATGACAGATAGGGTGACAATCCAACTGTTCTTGAAATTATGAGATCTGGCAGTTAAAGGGATCCAAAATTCTTATGCTCTTAGCTGTTAGAAAGGTAAATGGAATCTGTACATAATTTATAGACTGAATTTACCTCCGAAAACATATAAATGGCTTGGACTTTTCTTGAGGGTGAGCTATTACTCAGATTGCTCCATAAGTGTTTTGTCATGGTCAGTGTGGACGCTTTCCTGTTGACAAGGAGGAGATCTGTGGTCTGGGAGAGACTCGTTCATCCTACAGGGAAAATGATATTTTAGGTCACTACCTTCTGCTTGGTATTACAGTTTTGTTTCAAAGTCTTGCATTGTGGAAATGTTTTAGAATCAGTCTGATAGAATTTCTGTATACTTGCAGAAACACACAATGTTCAACAACCAGTTCTGGTTAGTACTGTTTGCACTAAGAAAGGAACAAAAGACTCTACCTAGTGCCAGCCTTTAATTGTTGACTGGACAAAAAAAAAACCAGTTTCATTTCTATTGCTGTAAGAATTTTAAAAGATGTGTTGATCGTTACTAATGATGTTGAAATATTTTATTATAGGTTACTTATGAAATTGCTGGTGTGATAGAAAAAAATAAAGATTCCCTTTCACAAAATCTCATATTTGTAATGAAAAGTAAGTAAATGATTTTGTGGTTGCTGTTGTTGTTAGAAATCAAGATATTATGACTTGACTTTCATTTTAATTTTAGTTTTAAGATAAATTTATATATTTTATTTCCAGGAAAAAAACCTCACCCTCATCTTTTTGAAGTATGTACATATTGATTTAAATTTGCCCTAATTTAGAAAACTTTTAGAATTCATGAGCATAAAGCATCTTAATCATGTGATGTGAAGTAAAAAACAAGAAAGCATAGTGTGCTAGGTGAGTATAGAAGAAATTGTTGAGTATGAATTAAAAGAAAAATAAGTCTCAAAAAATAGGTAGAGGAAATAAGGCTCCCAATATCAGAGAGACTGCAGTGGGATGAACACTGCTTGAGTACCTTTCTAAAACAGGAACTTGTGGGTGTTCTTATGTTTTTCAGTGAATAGATACAAATTTCCATTGGAATACAAAACTGAACACCTTTCCATGTGCACATTGTATAATTATGCCTAATAATAATGCATCTCAGTTTATTAATTACTTATTCATAATTAGATTATTAAACACCTATGTCATCTGCCCTTTCTGTGAAGAAAAGCAAGACATTTTCCTCAGGGAAATCTCACTGCATCCTGAGATGTTATTTGTCTTTTCTCCAACCACTGCAGAGCCTTTCACTTAATTTATTATATACTTATATTTCTTTCCATAGAAATAGGGGTCTTTTGGAGGTCATATTTGTCTTCCAAATCAACCCCACTGTTACAACATGGTTTTTCAGCAATTTTGCCTTGGATTACAATTGGCTAAACACCCTAGTAAAATAATTTATGCATTTTAAAGGAAAACAGTGTACATTAAGGATGAAGAAATAAATGGAAGAATTGATCTTGAATATAATTATATTGATTATAGTTTTAGAGACATTCCAGTTCTCACTACTTGGAATTTGCATGACAATCTGCTAGGTAGTATAAGAAGGTATGGCACTTCCCGTTTGTTCTACAAGAGGTTGCCTTCTCTTGCATAGTCTCCTGTTGCACTTTCATTGCTTTTTGTGTAATCAGAGATGCAACTGTTAAAAGGGAAGAATGGAGGATTGGATTGGATGGGATATAAAATGTTTGATATGCTGAGACTAGTGTATATATAATAATAACAGTTATAATTAATGCAAAATTCTAAAGGCAGAATATTTACAAGCTTCTAAGTTCCTTCTTTTTTAAGTGACTTAGGCTTAAAACCTATTGATTGTCAGTGACATGTTTCCTTTAGGGACAGTTTTCATAAGTCATGTAGAGGTATACTTTAAGTGCACGCTTCCTTTGATTTTCATTGAATTTAGTTTCCTTAACCGAAACCTTTAAATATGCTAGTAACATTAATGTAATTTGCATATATGTGTAAGAATGTGGAACATACCTGTCCACCAAATAAATCAGAAGAGACTATTGGTATAGGTTTTATCTGTTTTAATTTGAAAGACATAATTTTAATGCCTTTCCTAATATTACCTATTACATTTATCCATATTTTAAAAATATGGAGGTTTATTATGTCTGCTGATTGTGCTGAAAAGTATCTGCTTTACTGTCTTCCTCGTAATTTTATTGTTCCTGATAAGTAAGGAATAGTAGTCTCCACAGAAAAAAGAGAACATATCTATTGCATTTAAGCAACTAGTGAAATACCTTTAGACAGCTAATAAAGAGCAAGTTGAAGATTTCTAAGTGCTATTCTAAATTTATTGATGCTTTCTATGATGCTTATCCCATTCATCTTTCTGAGTTTTTTGTTTGTTTTATTCACATGAAGGGTGTGATCATGACGCCAGTTTCTAGTTCTTAAAAAAAAAAAAAAATGTAATAAAAATTAATGATGGTTAAGGATATATCACACAACAGATTTTTTTAATGTTATCAGTGCTGTGGCAGTACAAGCAGCATGTAATTACAATTACCATGCTCATCTTAAAAAGCCCATGACCATAATCACAAAAAGAGTAATTCAGCTGAAATTAGTATGAAGTTTCCTGTCTGTCTTGAAAATCAGATTTTTATTTTTAAAAACACCTCTTGGTAGTGTATTTATTTTGTACTAATTATCACCACTGTATCAAACACATTTATGGCATTGTCTTTTTTTCTGTGAATGTTCGTAAATTGTTGAGATGAGAGGCAGAGAAATGCAAACCCATCTTGCTACACCTCTGTCCTTCACCTTGCCTTTGTTTTGTTTTGTTTTGTTTCATCCTTTCCCATGTTGTGTTTTATATAATTCTTTTACTTTGGTGCAGTGAGAAATTTATTTCTGTGAAGTGCCTTGATCGTTTCTGAATACTACATTAGATATATGTTGTACAGAATGCATCACATATTATTTTAATAAATGGATTAATTGTGAATAGAAGAAAATTCAGAGGTGATTATCACATAAGTAACTAAGTTTAGACAATACAGACAGAAAGAATTTGGGTTTTGCCCTGTTTTGTTCAAAATAGGACCAGGATATGTTTAAAAGTAGTGTTACTGATGGCTAACATCCTTCGATATTGAATGCACTTTGATAACTAACATATTAGCTTATTGTTTTGTCTGCTTGTTTTAAGTTTACTTATTTAATTTCAACTCCTACAATATACCTTTTTACTTCCAAATAGCATATGTAATTTTCTAACTTATATTTTTTCTTCATGTGTTTTTTCTTTTTTTTCCCCAGCCAGTGAAAATGTAGTCATCAATCAATTGTTCCAGTCTAAGCTGACACAAACTGGATCACTTGTTCCTCCATATCATTCCCTTAAAATCAAAGGGTGTAAAACAGCTTTGCTGAGTAAAAAGCCATCTGTAGCCTGTGCAAGTGGAGAAGCAAAGAAATATATTGAGCTCAGCAAGGTAACTATTTAGGACTCTTTCTGCTCTTTGCTTCTTGAAGATTTTTCTCAGTTACTTTGTCATTTCTGAAAACTCCTTGCTCTCTGCTGCGTTCTCTGTAGTCGTTAAGCTATTAAAATAATTTAGCACTTAATATAAATACTAGAGCAATAGTGAGAACTAACAGGTTATAATTTACTAACACTAATTAATGCTGATTGAAAAACCTGTTTCATGGACTCTCTGAGCAGAAGGTTGGACAAGATGAGATCTCTTCAAACCTGAGTCATTCGATGATTTTGTGGTTCCAGGACTTAGCAGTGGATGCAAGCTTACTGATTTTTGGCTTTATAGGAACACTTCTTTGTTGGGTGACTTTGTGATGAACAGTTAAGTAAATTAAGACACAGGAAGCACAAAAATAAAACCTCAGAGTCTTTATTATGTTAACCTGAGAAGATTTCTCATTTGCAAAAGGTAGTTTGTATGGTTTTGTCTGAAGATCAAGCCTGTACATTTTGGCAAACATTTTTATTTTAAATGGTTACTTGCATGTAAATTGTCCCAGTTGATTTGAAATCACAACAAACTCTCCCCATTTCTGAACTGGTTGCATTTTCCTGGCTGTCAGCCAAAAAAGTTTAAAAAAAGAAAATAAATACCAAAACAGCTGGGGGAAGTCTAGGAGGCTATCAGAAAATTAATTCTTCATATCTCATGGAACATCTCTCTTTTGAGGAGAAGTAACATGATTTGCTGAGTTCATTCTTGACAGAGCTTTGGAATTCCTCCTTCCTCTAGAAAAGAAGCAAGCAGTTCTCACAATACATCAGCTGCCTCATCAAGCTTCTTGAATCTTACAACTCTATTTTGGGTTTACAGCTGCATAAAATTGATTCTGTCATGGGATTAAGGAGCCTGCTCTCATGTGTCATTGTGGAAGGCTTTATGCTAGTACATCCACAGAATAGCAATGGGTCTTTCCTTATAGCCCCCCTGCTGATAGTAGCAATAATTCCCCTCTACTGTTCTTGTCAGTAAACTCAGTGGAAAAACTGAAGCTGAAGTGAGTGGTGTTGGTTTAAGGCTATATTTAGCAAACAGCTGAGGCATCACAAGGTGCCTTTAGGTGCCTTTCCACTATAGTAACAGCTTCCTAAAGGAAGCTTCCTAAGGCTGTGAAAAAGATCCTTGTCCCATACATGGAAGTAAGTATGAAAAGCATGTCTAAGTTAGAAGCCTAATCAAACCAGTGGGAAACACTACACAGCTGGGATCTCTGAAACTGAGTTTTTTGATTAGTCCAGAATAGCTTTTAACCTGCAGTTACTCTCTTGAGAGATAGAAGACATATTCAGGTCCCTTTGGGAAGCGTGATAAATTGTCAGAAATTCCAGATTTAGTGAAAATACTCTAAACTTTTAGGTATTAGGTGGAAGGTGGGAAGAACTTCATCCTTCATCTGCCCACAGAGACAAAGATGTCTTGGCTTCTCAAAGGTAGGCTTTGAGAAGACTTGTGCAGGTGAGACAGAACACCACTTAGTTTGTAGATACTAAGTTGGCCTAATTTGAGCAAGGTTCTGTACTGCTCTGCAGGATGGAAACAGAGCTTTAGTTATCATCTAAACTGTTCCAGTGGCAAAAAAGAGGCATTTGTTATTTTGCAACACAAACCTGACACAGGAGCTGGAAGTAGGTAAGTACTTAAATTATTATGTGGATTAAACCCACATCTATAACTGTGGTGTCCCAAATAATTTCTTCCCTTTTCCAGTGTAGCCTTGAAACTCCACTGTCGTGGGCTGGAATAATGTTGGTTGTGTTGTTTTGTTGTTATTGTAATTAGAAATGCAATGTAGGAGACATCTTCTTACCAGCTTACAATTAAAATGATTGTATGATGGAAGATCATTGCCACTGCATTTTCACTGGAGTTTATCTTGAAGGTAGTCACATAGACTTCAACATATACAGGGAAGATAAGTAGACAATTTCATAGGTCAGATACATGTTTTGTGTGATTCCTCTCCCCTTTTGGCTAGTCATCTGCAGTGCTAGCTATTTGCTAGGTCATGTAATTATAGATTTTTCTTTTTATGACCATGTATCTACTGGTTTACCTTTCCATAAGTGACTCTTTCCTTGTTTTTGAGCATGTTGTCACAGATAACAATGGCCTACCTCTTTGATGTCAGCATTCTACTTGAAGTAGGGTCTAAGAGACCAGTGCATCCATCCTAAGATAGACATGAACGGATCTGATAGGTGGGCAGATTTTTGGAGTACATAATGAATCATAGGAATTTGGGATTGCCAGCTCAAGTTTCTGTGACTTACGAAGACTGTGTTCCCTTTTCAAATAAAATAGACTATATCACAAGTCTCTTCTGCTCCTATCAGCTCTTGCTCTCTTGTTTTTCTGTAATCTTTTCCTTCTTAGCCTAATTTCCCCTTGATTCCTTTGGAAGAATCAGTGGGTTTCAGAATTCATTGAGCAGAAGTCTGGTCACATGAATGTACATCACTAATAAAAGGCTTTTCTTTCCTTTGACTTTACGTTGTTTCTCTTTATGACCACTTTGCTTCATTGTCTTAGTTGAAGAACTCAACTATTGCAAAGCTTTTGGTATATCTTCTGGTTAAAACTTTAAAACATTCTGCAGGTAAAGAGAGACTTATTTAGGAGGACTTTTTTAACTTCTTAACAGGTATTACAACATTATATGTTTGGGATTTTTTTTTTTTTTTTTTTTTTTTTTTTTTTTCCATAGATTAGAGGTACAAGATTTTCCAACATAAAGCTGTATATTAGAAGGTACGAGAGGGTAAGAGCTTCAATGATTTAGTCTTGTTTCTTGGCCCATAGCTGAAGGTGTCCAAGTTTGGAGAGTTTGAACTAAATTCTTTTCTTTTTTCTTCACCTTGTTTCCTTTCTTCTGCCTCTCTCGTTCTGAACCAAGCACTTCTTTCCCATGGGAAGAAGTACGCAATGCAGGACAGCAGGCAGGAACTTTAGCATCCAAAGTATTGTTCCTGCCTCTTCCCCTAGCTCAGGAAATGGTCTTGAACTAGTGACTTAATCTGTTGAAAGGAAGTGCATTATCTACCAAGTGGAGAAAACTGTATTTTAGTTATATGTCTCTATCATTTTTCAAAGTTTAAGTAGAAGTGTCATTGGCCTGCTAGTTGCCATGTTAGAGATCTCTTTTACTTTTCTGTTGGGATATTGGGGATGAATTTGCCTTTAAAATGTTATTGCATCCTTTTAAGTGAAATATGAAATAAAAAAGATCTCCAAAGTAGAGTATGGTTTAAACCGCAGTATTTTTAATGGAGTTTGGCTTGAGTGGGCTCACCTGTGGAATTGTACACTTTTTTGATGGAACTGGAAGAAGAAAGGAGTAGGCCAGAACATGACTTGATAGAAAGAGAGTTTTGTGCAGTAAGTGGACTGGAAAAAGGAAATGGAAAAATTAGATGTGAAAAGACTGCCATTGATACAGAGGTTTGAATCTAAGAGCTCAGCCAAATCCTGGAATGCCATAATTTTGCCAGCCTTCCCGTAGAAACTTCTAATTTCTGGGACCACTTTTAGGATGATTATTGCCATTTTAGTCTCAAAGATGGGAAGTAGAACAGTAAAAAATGAATTTATTCCCCACTCCTGACTCTGATGTACAGGATAAGGTTGGTTCTAATGAGTTACGAAGTTACTGATAATTTATACCTATAATGGGTGCAAATAGGTTAAAAAAAATAAAAGAAAAAAGGTTAACTGCATTCACATGTGCAGGAAGATAAGAGAAGGGTTTATAAACATTAATATTACTATTTTACCTTCAAGAGTTTTTTTAATGATATGTGTTTAATGATATGAGTGGTGTTCCACAGGGCTCGGTGCTGGGGCCAGTTCTCTTCAACATCTTTACTAACAATCTGGATGAGGGGATTGAATGCACCCTCAGCAAATTTGCAGATGACACCAAGTTGGGTGGGAGTGTTGTTCTGCTGGAGGCTAGAGAGGTTTGCAGAGGGATCTGGACAGACTGGATCAATGGGCTGAGACCAGCAGAATGAGGTTCAATAAGGACAAGTGCTGGGTCCTGCACTTGGGTCGAAGCAACCCCAGGCAGCGCTACAGGCTTGGGGAAGAATAACTAGAGAGCTGCCTGGTAGAAAAGGACTTAGGGGTGTTGGTCGACTGTCGGCTGAACATGAGCCAGCAGTGTGTCCAGGTGGCCAAGACCAACAGCATCCTGGCCTGTATCANAAGAGGAGACTGAGGGGAGACCTTATCGCTCTCTACAACTACCTGAAAGGAGACTGTAGAGAGGCAGGGGTTGGTCTCTTCTCCCAAGTTACAGATGATAGGACAAGGGGTAATGGCTTCAAGTTGCACCAGAGGAAGTTCAGGTTAGATATTAGGAAATATTTCTTTACTGAAAGGGTTATCAGGTATTGGCATGGGCTGCCCAGGGAGGTGGTTGAGGCACCATCCCTGGAGCTATTCAAGAGAGAAGTTGACTTGGTGCTCAAGGATATGGCTTAGTGTTGGGTGTTGTGGTGTGTTGTTTATGGTTGTTTGGTTTTTTGGGTGGGTGATTATTTTATTTTTTTTCCAATTAGTTGGACTAGATGATCTTAAAAGGTCCCTTCCAACATAGGTGATTCTGTGATTCTGTTTACATTTACTCACTTAAGCATCTGTCAAAGACATAAGGGACCTGTTCAGAGAATTACAGAATTATGCTACTTACAGGCAAATTGCATTGGATACTAACTGCACAAGTCCTGCTTCTCAAATGGAGTTCCAGATCATACTGCTTTGCTCGTTTATTTGGAAAAGGTATTTTATCATTTCAGTAGTATATGGCTGCTTTTGAAATCAAAACTTTCTTGCCAGTAATGGCTCTGGAGCTACTTGTGGATATTTATCCACTTTCTCAGTTCTTTCTGAAACTGAAATCTTTGTCTATGACACATTTATTTGTATGAACATTTGCCTTTTCTAGAAAACTGTGTAACAATGAAAATGAGGTTTACTGTCCATCTTGAGATAAATTTATTATGTGTGTTCTTTTCTCTCCCCCCTCCCC
>VZRU01000073.1:325685-353167 GCA_013398155.1 Pedionomus torquatus | reverse complement strand
GATGGGATGGAATACCCCTGTTGGTCCGTTCTGGGTCACCTGTCCTGTCCGCTCCTCCTTGAAGGTGGGACCCTCCAACGGGCAAATGCTGAAAATTATCTGACCTTGGTTCTTCCAGCAATAAGTCTAAACAAGGGCCTCTCTGCATACCATCCCTTGGTATAATCAGGTCTTATCACTGTGAGACGGAACAGCTTTGAACAATGTGCTGGTAATTTCAGAGTTTAGCTAGTTAGAAGAGGCCCAGGTAAGAAAGTAAAACTGTAAAACAGAAAATTGGTTCGTTTTACCTCAAACCAGGACAGTGTGACCCTATGAACCTTCCATCCAAGAATGACAAAACTTAGAGGTAGCAAAATAGATCCCCAAATGGGTGCCATAAGTGTAAGATTTTCACCTTCAGTTTGTATCTTGGAGTCCCTCTGATGGGCTGAGTTTCAGTGAACGCAGCTGTGTGGCTCTCACTGTGGCTTAGGTCAGCTGCAATGTGTTTTATAGTAGTGATGCAAGGAAATCTCATTTTTCTGGAGCTGAATGTTCCGTGTGGTTCTCTGTGCTTTACCTGGCTTGAGAAGTAAAGGATATTAATGGTAGGTCTGAACACACTGTTCAAAATCAAAGAGGAATTGTGGCCCAGATTCCAGTTTGCATTCCCCAAAGATAGTGAATTGCTACCTTTCTCCACTCTTCCTGCAGTTTTCATGCATTTACTTTTAGAGTCTTCTTTATCATATAGGTAATTTGGTCAGATTTAAAAAAAAATAAATAATTAAAACCCTTGATTTTTACTGGCTAATGAAAAGACAGAATGTTTACATCAGGGGCTTTTGTGCTGAAGGGATAGAATATCTAAACCCCTGGATATTCTATCAACAATAGTGACAGTACCATTGCTTTCTTAATTGGATAAATTTGAATAAATTTATATTAATATGTAATTAGGAATTAACGTGACTGGTCTCTCATATATATTTATGAGTCACATTTGAACTCTGACAATAACTAAAGAAAGACAGTAGCTAAAGAAAGGTCATATTTTGCAAGAGTACTTCTTCCTGGGCTACAAAGTTTAATCATTATTTCTATTGCTGTCCTTTTTGGATTTACTGGTTCTGCTTCTGTATTATTAAAGTAAAAGTCGACAGCCGCTAGGTGAACCCCTCAATCACCAAAGTTCGTTGATCAGAAAAGAAATCTTCTGGAAATTCTACTTCTTAAGTGGAAGCTGTGACAGTTACTGTCAATGAATATATAATAAAAGTTGGAATTAATAAGGTCAGATGCTATTAAATGCTGTAAAAATAGGCAGCACCAATATAATAATGAAATATGTGATTTCAGTGGATTTGCCAGCTCCAGCTGCAGTGTTTCTGCTGAGTTTGCCTGCAGTGTTGGCTCAATTTCTAAAGCTCTTTGAGTAGAGAGAAAGAAACCAGTTTTGGCCTTATCTTTAAAGCAGAAAGCCTTGAGTAATGTGCATTTTAGACTCCTGGAAAAATTTACCCATGCATTTTGCATTAATGTCTTCAGAATCATTCTCAGTGGGATAGATTTTGAAATTCTAGCTTTACTTCTCAGTCAAAGCAGTGGCACAAACAATATCATGAAGAGTTCAGTTTCCAATTTGCAGCCTAAATTGTACACACAGGTAAAGTTTCCTCAAATATTCTTTTCCTGGAAGAAAGAAAATAGAAAAATAACCATAGAATAGGCAATAAAATAACCATAGGCAGAATTAGGAACTGTCTATAGATGGCTATTTCTTTCCACTACTAAGTAATTTGATATCTTAGTTAAAATTAGGATAATTCCACCCAAGATATTAAAAAAAAAAAAAAAAAAACAAAAAAAAAGTTCTTTAGTGTGAATGTAGTAATTTGTTTTGGTTTTGGTATTCAGTGCAATGGCAAGAAAGTAAGTATCGGTGTGTGTTCTGTTCCCAGTGTAGAACAACAGGGCTCAGAAACTCTCTGAGGCACAGAGAGAGTCTGGTTGTACAAGCTTAATATCTAGAACCTAATCTCTTTGCATCAATTAATAAAATGGATCCTGGCTGACTTTTGTGTCATTCACCTCACTGGGTGCTCAAGGAAGACATGTAAAAGCCATTTGGAATATAAATTTTTAAAACTAATGATAGAGATCAAGGACCCATCTAGAGTAATGAGGTAAGCTTATATTTCTTGCTCAGTGAAGTACAACAATACAGCTGTTCAGGCACGTTCAGGTAAAAACGAGGCAGTAAGATGCTCTGTTTCACTCATTCTGAACAATTTTATTCTGGTACTATCCTCCTCTACAAATACTCCTCTACTGTTAGTATTTTGTAAATTGGATTAGAAATTAAAATAATTTTTTCCTCTCTTTTTCGTTTTTATTGTGGCTGAACAGTACCCAGTGCTTAGCTCTGCCCGTGTTTTAGTTTCCTTGATCAAGGAACAATTTATGAACTACTGCCTTGAGGACAGGGGTTCACATGTCACATTTCTTGTGTCTGGAACACTGCTTAGCAATGGAGACACCAAGGTCCAGTTGTGCAGGTCCTGAAATAGGACATCTGTGTTAGCTTTCCCTGCCACTTGCAGCAAACCTTCAGGGCTGCTAGACCACAGTATAACCTCTGTGGTCTACATGATCTATAAGCAAATTGAGCCGTTCACTTAGCTGATGAGAACTGCAGGATTTCTATGACAAAAAACATGTTGTTCAGAAAGCCCAAATAATTGTCTGATAGTGATTCCTTGCCTTTATTTCTGCACTTTTTGAGTATTTCTTGGAATTTCATTGCTCTCTCTCAAGTTTCTGGACTGTCTTCTCTGGATTTCAGTGTTTCAACTCAGTCTTGTATTTTCCATCATGGAGCTCCCATCCTGCCTTCTCTTGCTGCTCAAGGAAGAGCAGAAAAAAACTCATACTGTGAAGGAGAGCATAAGGCTGTATGTAGAGACATCTCTTACAGTGTTATTGCAAGAGAGAAGTCAGGAGGATGTTATAATTTACCGTTTCCAGTTCTCTTTAAAAATGGCTTCAGTTGTATTAATTTAGTCTTTAGTTTTACCTATCCATATGATGACACACAGTTTGGTTTGTAAATAGCTGTTTGTGCTAACAAACATAGGTTTCATGTGTAGATTTGGAGGTACAGCATTGGACCACCTTCCTCTTCTTTCTTTTTTTCTTGCCCTTCTTCCCCTCTTCGTCTTCTTCTTCTCCCTCCTCCTTCTTTTGATTGGCTAATTTTGTTCTCCTCAATGGACAGACTATGTTAAAATATCTAAATTACAACATGTAAGCTGTGTGGTGTCAATTAAAAATAAAGAGCCTCTAGGATTTTAATGTGTTGAAAACAGAATATTAAAAGGAGATAACATTCTGATGATTTTTTTGTTTTAAAGTAACTTAAAGAAATGGCAAAACATCCCCTTTAACAGGAAATATTAGGAAGGAAGATATGGAACACAATGATAATGGGTTCTTCTGATAATCATAACAGTGAGGGTGAAAAAAGTCTGTTCGAAGCATATTTTAATTGCAGGTTTTCCTCCGATTTCAGTATGAAGTTATTCTTAGCTTAAATTCTTCTTAGATGTTGCACTTCACTGCAGATCCTGGAATGTGCAGTTCTACTCAGGGTTCATTGATACTGAAACATTTTCATAGTGGACTTCAGGTCAAACATGGCTTCGGACCACTTAATAGTTACTAACTTACCAGAACATTGACTTTGCTTGGAGGTCATTTGGAAGAGAAACATTTTTTCTCAGGTGTACACTGAAAGTGTGCATTCATGCTAATATCATTGCTTTGTTAAATACTCTCTGTTCTTCTGCAACTGTCATAAAGCCACTTTTAATAACTACTGTATGCTGTACTGCAGCTTACAGCTGTATTGCACATCTGCACATGTGTTGCTGATGTTTGTGGATCTTGTGTGGGACTCATCATTGCATATCTGAACTCCCTTTGTGCAGAAGCTGTTTGGTGGTGTTTTGTTGGGTGGTGTTTTGTTGTGTTTTTTTTCCTCTCTCTGTCTTTCCTCCCTCTTTTTAATCTCTCAAAAGTGAGTGAAGTTATAATATTTCATAATATATTATTTGTGAATTTAAAAAATGCATCAAAACATTTCCTGAGCAAGTGGGAAAGATGTGCTGGGTAGACTGCAAAGCGATGTCATCACACTGGCTTTTTTTAGCTTTATTTTCTGCTACACAATAATATCATCAGTCTTCCCATGAAGCAGTACAGTGATATTTGCCATGATACCTTAAATTGTTGCAAGGAGAGCAAGGCATAATCTGGCTGGTGTTAAAATGCAATATTCCATTAAAGTAGATGTAATGATATCAATTTATACCAAATGACAGTCTCACCATTGTGTAGTTTGTTGCTTCAGACCTAGAGCTGGAAGTGATATTTCTGATTGAGGGTAATTATTTTTGTTTGTTTTCCTTTTAGATTGCAAGAGAAGGTGAGTAAATTAAGTATTTTGAAGCCATCAGTTTTGAAGGCGCCTTAAACCCAAATTCATAAACATGATAATGGCCAATTTCCTGTGAAGAACCAAGGTCATTCACAAAGTTCTCTAAATTTTAAAAATTTAAAAATTCTCTAAAGAGGTGTTTTGGGTTAACCTCAGTGAGCAGTTTGATCCCAAAGAACCACTCATTCATTCCTCCCCAGTGCGGTGCAGGAGAAAATCGGGCAAAAAACTTGTGGGTTGAGATGAAGACAGTATAATAAGGAAAACAAAAGCTGCACATGCACATGAAATACAATTAGGAATTAATTCTCTACTTCCCATCATCAGGCAGGTGTTAAGTCATTTCCAGGAAAACAGGGCTTCATCACTCATCAAGTATTACTGGGGAAGACAAACGCCATCACTCCAAATGTCCCCTCTTCCTTCTTNTCATTGGTTTGTTCAAAAGGAAGTTGATCTTTTTTTTTTTTTGTTTTGTGGTTTTTTTTTTTTTTTTTTTTTGTTGTTGTTTTTGTTGTTGTTGTTGTTGTTGTTGTTGTTGTTGGTTTTTTGTTTGTTTGTTTGGTTTTGTTTTTGTTTTTTTGTTTTCCATTGCTAACTATTCTGATAGCAGAGCCCACTTTGGAATAATTTACATCAGTTGCAGAATTATTCAAAGTTGCTAATCCTTTGTGAAAAGTTGCTGATGTTGGAGATTATTATACTTCAAGGTATGACCAGAACCCAGAATGTACTGACATTCTCCCTGGAAAGCCACATATACCAGAATTAGTGTATATCACATGGGAGTCGCATAGATATAAGCAGGTATTTGGCACTGACTTAGAGGCTATAGGCCATTTGACATGTACTTGTACATCGTGGTAGTATAGTGATAGTATCTGGCCTACTCATATTATGGAGAAATGAAATAGCTCTGTATGTTACAAGTACACTAATACCCCCACTAGGTGTTTCTTTGTAGCTGTTTGGCTTATTTTCTTCATTTTCCCCTTTAGGTCCTCTTTAATACTCAAAAGATGAGAAATATACAGATAACTTTAGATGCCTATGGTAGCTCAACTAATAAGCCTGGACTTAATTTATAGTGTACAGAGACAAATGGTCATTTTTAGGATATGATTCAACAGACTTATGTTACATTTACCCATTTTTGCAAGTATTTCAGTCTCAGTCTAACTGCCATTGATGGCAATTAATGGAATTAATGGTTTGTAACAGTCTCCAACAAAACACAGAGAACAACATTTTAGAGTTGAAACAGAAGCAGTCTTTGGACATCTGTTCTCTACTGCATAGACTAAGTAGTATTGTACATGCAAAATATCAGTCCTTATGTTACATGTAACATGTAGGGCTACTGGTTTTTTTGAGACTTACTGACAGTCCACAAATGAATGTAAGAGACATCAAAGTTTCTTATTTTGACTGAAATTTTCAGTGATAGACCAGACATCTAGCTGTATTCTCTATTTAGAAGGCAAAGTAAAATTCAGTGTTGTCCGCTGGGCATCTTCGAAGTTTTACAATGTAACCTTCATTCACTATGATGATTATAAATGCACGTAAACTCTTCTGTCATTCCACTGAAGTCAGTTGAATTATTCATGTCTGTCATATACTTGGAGTTCTGCAGGATCAACATGAAAAGGGGTCCCCTGAGCAGGGGGATGTAATTAGGTAATGAAAAAGATAGATACTAGGAAACTGAGGTGATGTGGTCAGTTTTATGTCTGGCAGTTCCTAATTTCAAAATATTTGGTGTGCAATATGAATAATCTTCTAGCATTATTTATATCATACTTGGTATAGAATGTATAAAACTTAGTTAGTGGAGCTTCTTACAGGGAGTTTATTGCTTTGTGCAATAGCAAATCTCCTGGTTCCTAGGCTGTTTCAAAGGGAATCTTAAGATATTGTTCTCTCTCCACTACTATGGATATATGAGGTATTTTTCTGTTCTTTTTTTCTACTGCTTCAGCAGCTCTGGTGTTTTTCTTTGTTTTAACTTAAGTAAGGATCTGTGAAATTTTAAAATGTTTAGTTTATTTCAAGAGTTAAGTGCCACCCTTGGAACTTTTGGCCTGACATTCAATTTCCACTAGCATTTGACTTTTCTTATCCCGCAGGGTTAACTAAACATTTATTAAATCACTAAATAACCCTGTTATTCTATTATACCCTTATAATACCTATGTGTATTTTACACCTGTGAATTTAAAACTTGTGCTGTTTCTAAACACAGCAAAACGTTCCCACAGAACACCAAAATACCAACCACATTCTGTATTCCTTCTAAATGCTTGGATTGGAAAAATAGATAACATTCTGTTTGTTTACAGATAAGAATATTGAGAGTTCTTGACCCCCATGTCAAAAGCTGACTGAGTTTTGTGTGTCTATAACAAGCAGATAATAGCAATGAATAATTTCAGAACCTTGATTTTTCAATAACAATAATTATTGAGTACTTCACAATTTGCTGACATCACATAATGGCAAAGATAATGGACATGGATTTATATATAGCAGTAAGAAGTTCAGTTCAATGCCTGGCATAGAAATAAACCTGTTAAAAGAAAATATTATCAACCACTAATATCTTCACTAATCCTTACATACTGAAACTCTTTAAAGGAAATGCCTGTTAAAATAATAAACCTTTTAAATTAAAATAAACAGCCTATCTTTAAAATAAACATTTTAAACTTTAAAATAAACACTTTAATTAAACATTTTAAAAAAAACATAGTGCCATGCTAATGGCGCTATGCAGGAACTTTGAATTATCTAATTAAGGTGCAAATTGTCACATGGGTAGATTCATTTTACTGTATAGTTTTAAAATAATTACTTTGTATTCATTGATTAATTAAATATAACTGTGTGCTTTCAGTGCCTCAAAAATATAATTAGTTGCTCTTTACTGCCTCTTTTTTTCTGCTTATAAGACTTGCATAAATGCAGTCCAGCTGCTTCACTCTCAAAAGCGACTGTGACCCTCCTGCTGTTTTTTCTTTCTGCAGCTGTTGAATTCTTTCCACTCTACTCAGACATTAATGGCACCCTTTTTCTCCTTATCCACATCTTGATATTCTTTACAACTATTTAATCTTCTGATGAAGAACCTGGAATGAGACTTCCTAAAGCTAGATTTCTTAATCAGACTGAATAATACTGAGCAGTTAATACTGGTGACATCTGAGAGCAAACACAAAATCCTGTGCAAGCATGCATGTAAAATCCTTCTATGTATCTTAACCACTGGATCTTACTTTTCTTTTTTTTTCTTAGACCAATGTAGCATTAATTAAACATGATTAGTTTTAGCAGAATTGCTCCTGCTCTATTCCATGGTAAAAGAAGCAGAATATGGTCGAGTATTGATATATTATGCCAAGGGAACAGCTTTCACCTATCTTGAAAAATGTTGCTTGTGTACGATTTTTCTAACTACTGTATGATTCAGAGCTAAATCTGTTACCCAGACTGATCCTACTTACGGGGTTCAGAGGGCACAAAGGAAACTCTCACAGAAGAGAGTAGAGATAAAAATGATCTTCCAGGGAGGTTATTTTGCCTGTGTGGTTTAATAAGGTCCTAAAAACACGCCCCAGAATCCTAATACACAGTCTGAGCTACAGTCTGAACTGCTGAGGAGCCTCGTGGGAAGGATTTCATGTATTTCTATTCCTCTTTGGCCGAGTCATGATTGCACAGAAAAGAAATAACAAAAGCAAGGAAGAAATTAAGCATCATCTAGGTTGAATATTCAAATTCAATCCTATTAACCTTTAATATCAAATTTTCCATTTTACTCTGATTTTGCTTTCTGCATCTGGAATATATGTCTATCAGTATATTTCCAAGTGTTATAGGAAGTCCTTTTTTGTCAAACAAGGAACTTAGTAGTTACCATTCCAGGAGACCAAATGGGAAAGTATATAAGCCCACTTTGGTGTTTCAGCTCAGTATCACATCACGTTTCTGAAAAGACCTTGTGTATTTTTCAGAAAAAGTCATAAGTCACTTTGCTTTACACAGCCTGTTTGCAGTTATTTCAGGCATGTGATTCCAGGCTTCCAAACACTGGGACAGGAGCTGGGCCTAAGCATGTTCTTCTCTGAATACCATTTCAAAGTCTACTCATGGTTTCACCCCCTTTTAATATTATCCCTACCTCCATGTCTGCAGATCCGTAGACAAGAAGTCATGACCCTGTCCTGTGCCCCTTGAAGGGTGACTTTCTATCTTGACCTACTCAAAGTTGGCCTGCTGAGGAGGCCCAGCAGCAAGCGCTAAGAAGCTAAGTGCCAAATCACCAAAACTCTTGTTTTGTATTGTAATTTTAAAGAAAGGGATAAGACATTTAAAGAAATGTGTAAGACATCTTCTAATTCCTTATAGGCTCAGTAGTGAGATGTGGCTTAGACTCACTGGGCATGTTTATACTCTTGGTTAGTTAAGGACAAAAATTTACCCATCTGTTCAGTTACCGTTGGCTCCTACACCCTGTCATTCCTTTATTCTAATCTCTGCTAAAAAAAAAAAAAAATAAAAAAAAATAAAAAAAAAAGTGTCTCTTGATTTTCTGTAATTTCAGAACTTTAATTTTGCAGCAGGACTTTTAATTTTGATACCCTATCTTCACATGTCTATGTCTGTGGAGAAGGGAAACTAGCTTCATTACACACCAATATTATATCACCTCAGTTTTATATCAGAATCAAATTAGCAGGCTGATAAAAAAAGTTACATTAGTTCTGCAGTCATATATTCTGCATTCAGTGAAGCATTTTACTGTACTGTGTGCCTGTTTGTGGAGTACCTAAGCTCAAAGAGGAAGTTAGCTGTGGAGAAGCCGTATCTATCTAGAAATAAATGTAAACATTTATGTAGTTAGAGGGTAGTGTTCATATAATAAGTCTGCTTGATGTTGGTTGATGAAAAGCTGGCAATGTGCTTTGCAGCCCAGAAAGCCAACTGTACCCTGGACTGCGTCAAAAGAAGTGTGGCCAGCCGGTCAAGGGAGGTTATTTTGCCCCTCTACTCTGCTCCTGTGACATGCCACCTGGAGTACTGCGTCCAGCTCTGGAGCCCCCGATATAAGAAGGACATGGACTTGTTGGAATGAGTCCAGAGGAGAACCACAAAGATAAAGCTAAACAGAGGGCTGGAGCACCTCTGCTGGGAAGACAGGCTGAGAGAGCTGGGGCTCTTCAGCCTGGAGAAGAGAAGGCTCTGGGGAGACCTTATAGCAGCCTTCCAGCATCTGAAGGGAGCCTACAGGAGAGATGGGGAGGGACTCTTTTTATCAGGGAACATAGTGGTAGCACGAGGGGTAATGGTTTTAAACTGGAGGAGGGAAGATTTAGGTTAGATAGTAGAAAGAAATTCTTTGCTGCAAGGGTGGTGGAAGCATTGGAACAGGTTGCCCAGAGGAGCTGTGGATGCCAAGCTGGATGGGGCTTTGAGCAACCAGTTTTAGTGGGAGGTGTCCCTGCCTGTGGCAGAGGGGTTGGAAATCCATGATCTTTAAGTTCCCTTACAACCAGAACCATTCTATGATGCTAGCACATTTCTGAGTTAATGTGTCATTTTTTGCTAATTTCTTAAATAAATATATTTTTACATTGCTTTATTAAGATGGAATGGAAAGGCCAGCTTTAAGTAAAAGGATGCAAAAGTATTGTAATGCAAATTTTTAGCAGATGTTGCGAATTCATTTTTTATTTGCATA
Organism: Pedionomus torquatus; assembly: GCA_013398155.1. NCBI lineage: Eukaryota > Metazoa > Chordata > Aves > Charadriiformes > Pedionomidae > Pedionomus > Pedionomus torquatus. The sequence goes on along the minus strand of VZRU01000073.1, from coordinate 342,947 downwards.
GCTGAATCCACTAATCCCAAGAGCTGAACTATAATTTATATTCTATTTGTTATTCTGCTGCCACATTGTCTGAGATGAGGAAGCCCCTGCTTAATTACATGAAGTATATGAATAAATATTGTAGGATTAAGATGCACGTATATTTGTTATTTCTTCTCTCTAGAAATTGAAATTCAGATGTCTGGAAAGATTAAGGGTGGCAGACCTAATGCAAAAATGTAAAATTTAGGAAAGAAAAAAAATAAATAAATCCTTCCAATTCATTTGTCTAACACCCAACCCAAAGTAGTATCTTTATCTGAGAAAATTATTTTACTTTTATCCAGTCTAAATTAAAATATCCTGAATGGCAATTTCTTATGCAAGGGTATTATAATCCATTGGATTTCATAGCCTTGATCCTCTCTCAAAAGTCTGTACTGAACTCCCCATGAGGCCAGTGACTGACACACTTGCAGGTCACTGGAAAATGCTATGCTGGAGGTTTTTTGAGGCTTTTCCACTTTTATTTCTTATTTCTTAATTTTGCTCTTTCAGTTACGTGCCATTTATGTCTCTAAGTATATTTTCCTTTTTGCACTGACATGTTGAAGCATGCTATGTATGCCCTTCTACCTCTTTGTATAGGAAGTTTTAATTCTTGAAATAGAAAATATGAATGTTTCATCAATGTTTCTGACTTCCAGTAGCATATAGAAAAATACTGTGGTAAAACTATGTTACCTGGTCACTTTGCTGAAAGGTCGCTTTTAGCATTAGTGCTTTCCAAGTTTCTTTCTGTCAGCAAATGTCCGTGTGCCAGATTAACCCAGAGATAATAAAACTACTTGCAGTTTTTCCGAAATTACTCTAATTTTATTTTCTCCCTTAATGCTTATTGTTCTGTGGATCTAGCCATTTTATCCTGTGTTGCTTGGTATCAATTAGGATATTTGAAAAAATAACAGTAGTACAGTAGGTGGGTACTCTAATGGTTCATTGACATATACACTTATTCATTGTTTCAAATCTATCAGGCAAATTGCATTTCATTCTCACCTCTACACCAGTTATTTCTGTAAGTCTGTATGAAGCAGCCTCAGTGCAAAATGTGTTTCATATGAAGGTGAACCTTATAAAAGAAGCCCAGAATGCAATCTGCTTCTCTACTATAATCTGTTGTTTAGAAAGGCATCTTTTTCTTCTCCACATCCAAAGATTTATTCTTGCCAAAATTTTGAATAGCTGCTTTGATTGTTAATATTTATGCTGTATAATGCAATTTTTATGTCATACATATTGTACAGAGATTGGCAGTATCGCTTTTCTTCTCTTAGAAACTATAATACTCAATTTCCCCTTTTCCAATTATCTGGAATTCCCCATGTTCCTCATATTTCAAAAATAATTAGGTTAGAAAAAAAGAATATAGCACAAGGAAGTGGAATGACTTCCATTTTATATACACGTAGCTAATAAAATATATAAACATAATTAATGAAAATTCCAACCTATTCGTTGCTAATGACTTCTTTTATAACGTTTCTAATACTTGAAAATTTCCCAAACATTCTTTTTTATTATTTTTTTTTTATTTAAAAGAATACATTTCTCTTCAGTAGCTAGGTCCTCTAGATATTTCAGCTCTCACTTGATAGATTTTTCAAATACAAACTGTGCCTAACCCACCCTCCCCATCCTCTCCAAATCCAAACAAACAAAACTAAAAACCCTGAGTTATAAGCACATAGTGACAAGTTTTGCAAACAGAGTCCATCTCTTTCACATACTTCACAGACATAATAATACATCAATCTGTTACTGGTTGTCAAAGGAAGAAATGTGGAAGTTTAGAAAGGAAAAAAAAAAATTTAACAAGACAGCACAACCTGTTTTTTACTCCTTTATGATGACAACTTTTGCATTTCTTCTAACAGAAACACAGGGCACAAGTTAATTTTGATTGCCATCTTTTAATCGCTAGATGTTACTAAATCATGACATTTTACCTTGGCAAACAGAACACATCGTAGTAAACAAAAGAAAGGGACAATGAAACTGCAACATAAGTAATTACCCAGGACTGATTTATTTTTCCTTGCATAAACTGTGTGTGTATGTTTAAAACTTAAAACTACATTAATTAGCACACCTATAAAGCAGTTACATGCATGGCTAGCATGTAACATCATGTATGTAACATGATTGCATTTTTATTTTGTAAATAGCAAGACAAAGACATAGAGAAAAAAGAGTTGCTTTCAGGAAATATTGGCATTAGAAGCTGTCCTGTTACTGAGGATGTTGGATTGCATCCTCTGAAAACCAGTTTTTGTCTGCCCTTCTCAGCTAGGCAAGAGAGACCCGAGAAAAAGAATAGCAAAAAGCAAACAAAAAGTAGCTCTGAGGCTTCAATTTAAAGACATCTATGTCACTTGTTTAAGCTGGTGATTTTGAACCGCTTGTTTTTGTGCCCTTTGTACTCGCCATGTTCTTTCCATTAAGTATCTTCTCTCCTGATGTGCTATTGAAATTGAGTGCGTGGTGTTTATTCCAGTGCTTAAAGATTTGCTCTGTGTACAGAACTGGGAGTGCAGCCCTACAGCTTATTTGTGCACACTGTGTGTAAATCAAATAGCGTGCTGAGCCTGAGAATATTACTGTGGGTTACTGTGCCATAACCTGAAGTGGGGAATATTCTGTCTCAGGGAAAAACAGCCTGCTGGATCTTGTCAGCTGTGCACTTAGGGAAGTGAGGGAGAAAATGATCAGATAACATTGCTGTCTGTAAAGACGCAAGAGAATTGAGTTTTCCATATTCACAAGCTACCTGAAGGTATTGACAGCAGTATCTAGTCCAAGTAAACACAAAATCTCCCTGATTAAAAGCATCATTCAGGAGCAAAGGAAGAGAGGTCAGAGTGCAGCTTCTGCCGCAGCCAGAAGGTCCCAGCCAGTCTGTACATGCTCAGAGTGCTAGTCTATCTAGCCAAAGGCTCTTTTTTTCTGCTTAGGTGTGTAAAAATGACAAGTTAGGACAAGGATGGTGCGAAGGACAAAGCTGGGGAAAACTGAGCTTCTCTCATACTAATTTCCTGTGGAGGGGAGTTGGGGAGAGCCCCTCCTGCCTCCAATCTGCTACCTGTCTCAACTTGTAACTGGACTAAGTCTTGCATTTATTTCCTAATCAACATTACATTAGTCTTGACATAGCAGTGGAGCAACGTTGATTTAATTTAATCCTTTAAATTGTTTTGGATCCCTTAGAGTTGCTCTGAGCACGCCATGAAATATTGTTTTTTATAAGCTTCTTGACTTGGCTAGGAGGGAGATTTACTTTGTCTGATATTGGATGTCTATGCTGGAGTCAAGAGTGTAACCTATCTTTATACTCAATGGAAAGAAATGGGAATCTTAGAGTGCACAATTCATCTGGCTTATTTTAAGCATTGATATTACAGTAGAGTATATGACACCTGAATAGTGTCTTCTACTGACTGTTAAGAAAGTCTTTACATCTATCTCATCAATCCAAGTTTAGCTGAAGTGTATTTCACCTAATTAAAGACTTTCTTTTAGCAAAGTAGCCCCAAGTGTGCTCACTGGATTCCTCAGGATCCTCTCGAAAGCCTTACAAATACACTGCATTATTTACCTGGGTTAATATGTATGACCTGTCAGTGAGAAGAAGCCTGGTATAGATTTGAGTTCGTTCACTCATTTCAGAGTGAACTAAGCCTGCAGTGGTGGAGGAAGAATTCTCTGGTAAGGGAAAGTTTCAAGGACTCTCCAGATTACCTTTGCCCAGAAGCAAGCCCTGTTGTGTGCAAGTAACTCAAGTTTATCTATACGTCTGCTCTATAAATTCAGTAATTTTTATTCCTGTTTTTTGTGATACAGTAGATTCGAATAATAGTAAGTTCTGCTGTTATTCTTGAGACCAGGAAAGGGTTAAATTTAAGAGGACAATAAATTATTGTGTCTACATGGTAGCACAAGCTCAGTTCACAGGAGAAAGTATCTGATACACTGGCACTTTCTGTTTTGATAATAATGTCTCACATATAATTTTTTATTCCTTCATATCTTAGTTTATTGTCAGTTTTGCTTTGCTTTCTTAACATTTTATACTGAGGGCAATAGCAAGTTTAAAAAAAAAAAAAAAAATCTCAAGGCCCAAAAGAAAAAAAAAGAATGAACTCATTTAAAATTAAGTATAAAAAATCAAATGATCATGATTAGATTACCACTTTTGTCCAGGACAAATTTGGGCTGCCACCAACAGGTGTGATGTGTTTATTCCCACTTACCTATTCCCATTACATCCCTGGCATTAACACCAGTGTTCGCACATCTGGGCTGAGAATCAAATCAGGAAACCATTCTGGCTGAAAAAATAGCTGCAAATTTTTGGTATTGTTTTTGTTTGAGCAGCCTCATACAAAATAGAAATGATTGATCTGAGATAGTAGATGATGACACCAGGTCTAAAGGTGCTTTTTCATCCTAGATGCTTAGCTAGCCAGTATATTAGAACAAGATAAAAGTAATAAGGAAGTTTTTTCAGTCCCTCTGTTAGTTACTTTGCAGATGAATAATTAAGTCAGACAAATAGACTTTAAGGTGAGATTCTTCTCAGCCATCCAGAATAGAAGCATACAGCCTGGACTTCTCTTCTGAGTCCATCTATGGTCACTAGAGAAAGGTACCTCCAGAGGGCAATCTCTTCTCATTTTAACAAAAATATCTAGGATGCATAGAACAAGTCGCCCTATGGAAAAACCTGTCTTCACAGCTTGTCTTGAAAACAGGATGATTAACTTGAGCTAGGAGTGCAGCTTTTCAGTGTCTAACATAAGGAAAGGTAGCTCATCTTCCAGATGACTTAGTGTGTACACAGAGAAGGTTTGTGGCAGAATTATATTTCCATAGTTAGCTCTTTCTCTGCTTCCACAACCATCAGCCTGTCTTGTTTTTTCTAAGATAGAGCTTGCTTTAATGGATAGAAGGGAATTACAAACCCTAATTAGACCTCCAAGATAATGCGGGAGAATTTCAGAGACTTTTCAATCTGGGGAAAGCCATGGATTTTTTTCTGGCCTCCTGTAGAGATTATAAAGAATGGTTAATTCTTTGGTTTGATTCTTGTGATTTGCATGTTTCTAAAGTAAATCTGATCCAAACTTAGGTTTTCAAACTTTTAAATTTTAATTTGGCTTTTTTCAGGAACAAAATGTATTTCTTAGGGTTTCTGGTGGGAGTAAGTTTCAGGCTGACCACTTTCACAGTTACTTCTTCATGCATTACTAAGTCAATGCTGAATCATCTTTGTTTCAGTCAGCAGTTGCTAAGCTTTCCAGCAGTTGTCTCTCTGACACCTCCAGTTCTCCATGATTTCTAAGAAAAAACAATTGATACAAATATGGAAATTAGGTGGCCAGTGCCTTAATAGCAGCCCGTAAAACAAATGTCTTAATGATCATATAACTAGTTGAGCCATTAGGAAAGTAGGATCCACAGTTTTCTACTGCTAATCTGGAGTGTTAGACTAACTAAAAGGATCTCTGGTGAAGTTTTGGCCCCTTCCCACCAGCATTCCTCCAAACAATTCCAGGGCACAGTTTGGGAATTCAGACAGGCGAGTGAAGGCAGCTTAGATGTGACTACACTTTGTTGGAAGGTAACAGAGTTTTAACAGAACATAGCAGAATACTTAATAAATAGACAGACTGTTGGGTTTGTTTGGGTTTGGTTTTTGGTTTTGTTTGTTTTTTTCCAGAGATATAATCCCTTTCACATTTCACGTACTAATATAGACTCATCATGGAGTCCTCAGCAGGACTGCTACCAGACCAGAAAACATTTCCAGACTGTGGGAGCTGAGATACCCAAGGGTCTGTTGCAGCTCCAGGAAACTAGAAGTCTAGCTGAAATTTGGCCTTCGAGCAGTTTGTCTGCAGATGTTGCTTCAGAGTTGCTACAGCTCCTGGGACCACTGATGTTCCTGAAGTCATTCCAGCCCTGCAGCTTTGCCTGACATGGTCTGTGTGAGTGGTCCCAGGACAGCAGAGTTCAGGGTTGCACTAGAGCTAATACATGAATTTGTCTGTTGAGGTACCAAATAAATAAAATGTCAGGAAATGTAGTTAACCTGCAAAGTCAAAAATTACCCCCGCTTCATTGAGAATTTAATCAAACATGACACTTCTGCAAAACCTTTCTTTTTCAAAAACTGGCTTTTTATAACTAAAAAGAATTCCATCTCACTCCACCCAGTGAGATCTAGACTGAGGAATACCTTCAAGAAAGAATAGTAATAATAAGAAGCATCGAGATCTGCAAAATTCATCCATTTCTTTAGTAATATGTTGTAATTAGTCCACAGTAAAAATTTGAATTTTATTCTTTATTTGACTTTGTGTGACTTAAGTTTCCTACATTAGTTCGTTAGTTCTTTTATCTGGTATATCAAAGAGCCCTGTAATATCTAGCATTTTCTGTCTTTGAAGGTACTCGATGCTGTAATCAAGTTTCCCCTTGATCTTCTTTTCAATAATGTAAACTGATCAAGTTCTTTAAGGTCTCTCTGCTACTAGACTTTTTGTTCAAAATGAAGAAAAAATTATTTCAGACTGATGGAAAACATTTTTATCAATGTCACTCTCTTATGAATTACTCCTTAATAGGCATATGTCATATGACATACTGAAAAAATATTTTCCTCCTTCCAGTGACCCGATTCAGTACCAAGGAGATCAGTCGATGAAGCTTTGTGTTCTTTCTGCATTGATTTTCAGTGAGGCATCCAAAGAACTGACAGGAAGCAAATCTGGGTTTTAAGCACCACTTGTCCCACATGGTTATTAACCAAGGTCATGTCTAATAATATAAAGATATAACAGTGATTGGCTTTCTTCTTTTTTTTACCCTTAGGAGAATCCTAAGATTCCAGTTTAGATATCAAAGATCTGAGAATCAGAGGAAAACTAACAATGTCTGCAAAGGCATCAACCAGGCCAACACTAGAGTAACTCTACTTCTGCTGTTTTTCTAGGTATAAAGATTTGGCTGATACAGCTGCAGGAGAGAAGAAGAAATTGTCTGCCAAGGAGAGATGTCGTCTTGTTCTTCAGCAGTGTAAATTACAAGGCTGGCAGGTTTGTGATCTATGAAGCAATTAAAATATCATTCTTTAAACAAGCTAGCTGAGTCATTTCCATTGTGGCAAGCCACCAGATCCTTTGCTGCAGTATATTCTTTTGACATTTAATATATGCTTTGGGATAGAATCAAGCTGATTTTCTGAGTTCTCGAGCATATGAGTAGCAGTGATCATTGTGTCAAAAAAATCAGTGTATTCTTGTGGGAAAGAAAATATTTCAATTAAGCATGTATACCCTGTGTAAATTTGCATCCAGGTTTTTAAAGGTATCTGGTGTACACTTTTTAGTGGTTGAATGGTTTCTGAATTACAAAAAAAAAAAAANAAAAAAAAAAAAAAAAAAAAAAAGAACCTGCACGTTTTCTTTATGTAAAATCCTATAATAAATGCTATACTGTCATATTAGGGGAAACCCAAAACAACTCCTTAGGACTTCCCATCTGGTCAATGCTTTTGTAGGCACCAGCATCCTGATTGAGAGATAGACCAAAGTACCTAGTGTGGTTGTACATCAAGTAAAGTTAAAAAAACAGCAAACCAAACACTGAACAGGAAGCTATCAACTTCCTATCCCATCTCCCTACCCTATTTATACCCTGTTTAATTTTACCAACATAAGGATTGTCCAGAGTTCTCAGTCACCTCCTTCGGGTAAATGTAACTGAGTAAATTTGATTTCTTTAACTTATGTTAAACTAAAATTTTCTTGCACACTATATAAACTATCATACAGAAAGGAAGCTTTCTGCGACTTAAGGTGTAGAACATTCTCCCAGGCAGTGTGAGCTTCAGCTTAAGGTCTTTTCTCAGCCAAGGAGGACTGAAATCTATTCCACAAGAGAGCATCCAGACCAGTTTTAGTAACAAGTGCAAAGTTGAGGAACTGGACTTCTACAGGCTTCAGGAATATTAGTTTGAAGGAAGGGTTTAACATAAGTCTTCTAATTTGTGCATGACCTACCTCTAAGCATGAAGATGCCCAGAAAAAAAGTTTCTTGAACTGTTTATGAAGAACAAGAACTAGTTTCTTGATGAGCCTGAGTCCTTAGTTGTGACAGGAACAAAGGTCAGTCTCATATCAAGTTGAGAGCACACATTCATGATAACCTCCACTTGGACACATAAAAGAACATTCTTCTATGGTCGAAATACTCTATAAGTCCCGCTTTATTCACTAAATTAAGTAGTAGGCACATACTCCTGCTCCCTCAGCAGCAAAGAGCAAAAGGATGGACCCTGAAAAAGTTAACATTAAAATAGATTTGCCTTCCCTATTCAGGTTTCTTAAGTCAGCTCTGGGATATATTCTGCATCCTTGCCAAAAAGTTCCCTATGAAAAACAGTCATTAATATCTAGAAACCATACCTTGATTTACAAGTACCTGGAGCTGAGAGTAACACTTGTGTGGGGCTACAGGCTTGATGTTGGGCAAAAACTGTGTAACAGTAATTGCGTATTGTGCTCCAGTCACATAACACAGACCAGGATGCCTATTCTTCCAGGACCCTGTAGCAGTATTACAGCCTGAAAAAAAAACCAAAACAACCAATCAAACACAAAAAAAACCCACCCACCAAAGCAATTGCCCATCGGTGAAAGCCTACAGCTCAAAACTAGTGATTCTGTAGCCATTGGCATTTGAAAACAAGCCTGAAACCTTGAAAGACAAAAATGTTGAAAGGAAATTGCAAAACAGAATCCCTCCATCATGCAGGGGACTGAAGCTTGTGATCACTAACAGATTTTAGAGGTTCTGACTCCAGAATCTCATTAACACCAGAAGAAGTCAGGTGTGCAAAACCACGACAGCTCATAATGCATTGTCCTTCAAACCAGCAAGGTACAAAGCTCTTAAGAGATGCTGATACGTTAAATGGAATAGGAGGGTTTTTGGGTGAGAGTTATAACATTGTCACTCAGTGACTCAGAAGCACATGGCAATAGACTAAGCTGAAAGGAACAAGGTCTCAAAAAATTAGTGACCTTCTCCTTACACCTTTTTCAAGCCACAGAGGGCTATGACAAACAAATGGAAATATGATAATTCTAATTTCTAGGAGAAAATTCACTCTGAGTCCAGATAATTTCTCACAGACAAATACCTAGTGAATACAACCTGATACTAACACATTTTGTATAGGTGATACAAAACCATATACTCAACTACCAGCAGTGGTGACTAATGTCTGTGTCACATAATATCTCTCTTTCAATTATCTTTTGATTCATTTGACGAATCATGAAAGTTGAACTTTAAATAACAACCTAAATGAGGAAGCTTATACAATCTGCAGTTGTCATGGGTGCCGTCCTCTATGTTTTCACAGCAGAGGACTCTGGAAAAAAAAAAAAAAAAAAAAAAAAAAGAAAAAATGTAACAAGTAGAAGAAGGGGGAAGAAAAGGAAGGAAAAGAGGAATTAGAAACCCAGGATGATGTCAGCTAGCAAAGCCAGAGGGAAGGAGTCATCTGTAGTACATCATCAAAAATCAAGCAAAAAGTAGGGGGTTGCACATATAACCAGTTTATTCAGCCACTGTTGCCAACAGTAACTACTTCAAATGAGTCACTGCTGGAACTGAAAATCTGTTTGATGCAGGAATTCATGAATAAGTCAAAAAATGTCTTCCCCAACACTGTTACCTGCTCTTCCCTGAAGAGCTGGATGTAGATTCAGATAGATAAATTGAACAAAAAGAAAAAAGTAGAGACCTAAAATATCCACATCAAAGATGGTGAAGTTTAGGAGAAAACAGCACACATCTGAAATGAAGCTCCTGCTTATATGTCATCATCATATGTCATCATCAGGGGATGAAGTTGCCAATAAACTCTCTAGGAGAGGGCAAAAAGAAAGATCTGGACTTTATAGCTGAGTGAATCTGAGCAATACTTAACTTCCTTCTGATAACGTACCTCATCATCCCATTTTGTGAAAGGTGGTATTAACTTGGAGGAGGGGAAAGGAGGGAAAATTTCTGAAGTGTGAGCCCCAAAATGAATAAAGAAAGTGGTTTCTTTGTATTTATTTTCTGCCTCACAATTTAGCTTTTCTCTCTTATGTAAGTTGTATTTGCAGAGCGTTAACCAACAAAACAGCAAAATCTAGAGCCTACTCAGAGAACAAATTCTTTCTCCTCTTTTAAATACTGCAATCAGTTCAAAAACGGAGGACAAGCAAAGAAGATCCAATACCAGTATCCAATTTTGGTTTGTTTTCTAATGTTTAGTAGAGCATAGGAGCAAAAACTATCAGCTAGCCAACGTCTGGTGCTTGATTCAGCAGCTTCTGTGTTAGAAGAAAGCATTTATTAGGAAAGTGTTGATAGGTTTATGAGTTGTTGCTGTTACTTGGGTAAGCTGAACTGAAGATAACTAAACTAGGACAATAAAATAGCTGTTTCATTGAAGCTGGCATACCATACAGTTTCAGTCATGCACTTAGCTTAACTACTGAAATTATAAAAGTGCAGAGCCACTAATGAAAGGCAGGTTTTGCATCCTGACTCTGTGTGCAGCCTAGATAAGGTGTTCTTTCAGCTTAAATGTATACTTGATCATGACAAGCTTAGCTACTTGCTGTGACTTTTAAGCACACCCAATATAAGAGAAAATCAGATTTCCAAATCAAAACAAACCATTCTTACTCCAGACAGAGTGAAAGTAATAGACTTGTTTAACCCCTGGAGAAGTCAGTGAGAGTTTTGCTATTAATGTTAGGAAGAGTAAATTTAGAGTGGAAATACTGGCTCCTCCATGTAAAGCAGAAAAATCTCCTGCCCTCCAAAACATCTTAAGGCCTTTATATTAAGAGAGGCACATTTTCAGTGCTCTGTTGCTTTATTGACATACAGGTATGTATTAGCTAAGCAAACCCTACGATAGCATGTCTAGCTTGCAAACATTATCGTGCTTTGGGGGAAGTACGGGGCACAAACAGTCCTTGGCTTTTTCCTTTTTTTACTGACATAAGGAAACTTTGATTTGTTTGGATTATCATTCCTCACACTGTTAAGCTTGCAAATATAAATTCAAGAAAGGAGAGTTAGCTCATAACTTGCTGAGCTTTCTCATCAAAACTTGGAGCTTTATGTTTTGTTTAGGTAAGGTCAGTGGTCTGCAATTAACCCTTCTCAGTTACTTCAGATGGAGCTTGCTGAAATGCAAACCATTTGTATTAAATTTGTAAAACAAAACATTGATTTAATTTGCTCTTGCTATACAGTGCAGATGTTAAATACAAGTGCTTCAAAGGCCAGACTTCATTGAAAGTGAATCTTTCAGGCTTTGACTGCTAGAAATGCTTGTCTGGTTAAAAGACAGGAATCCTTAAAAATGTCTAAGAAAAGCTTTGTCTTGGTTCATGTTTTCAGCCTGCTTCCTCTAATCCACAATGATTCCTTCATATCAGTAGCCTTGGACACAAAAGATCACTCATTTTGTAAAGAGTAAGACAAGTTTTAACTTTGAATGGGATGATCCAAAGATTCATCAAGTATGAAATAAGCTGTACAGTAAAGTCAGCCAAATGTTTTATGAAGCTCCAAATCAGTATCAGCTAGTTGCATGAGACACTAGATACTGTGTTAGTGTCAGTTCATGTTTTTATGGCTACAGACAGTGCTAGAGTGGTTTCAGGAGCCTGCAGTGTTCCTGGTGAAATCATCCTTGCCAGTGTGGAGCTGTATTATTAAGCTTCTTCTACTCAGAAAGAATGTTAAAACGGAGAATATGCCCTTAACAAAAGGAAAAATGGGAATTCCATCTAGAGTTTTTGAATTCTTCTAGCACTTCTAGACCTGCAGAAGGAAAAGTAAGATTCTGATCCAAATCTAACCAATCACAAAGAGAGCCATATTTCATTACTGACCCACAGGTGTTTCACATACTGGATATGATGCAATTGTCTTTAAGTAAGTTTTACTTCAATATATTAATGTACAATATTAAAATACCAGGGTCATTTTTGGGAGAAGTATGTTTACGATTAAACAAAAGTAGAAAACATAAGTGGCATACATATGTAAATTGTGTGCTTAGTTCAGAGAGACTTTTAAGTTATTTTTTAAACAGAACTGTTTATTTTGGCTTAAAATGAAAATGGTTATGCTATATTGAAATGCAAATTACTTTGTACATGATATGATAAAGTACTAGGGTACTTTGTAAGCAATGCAATATATGAGGGATTCTTAACTCTTTTTTTTCCCTCAAGTAGGAAAACTGAGTATTCATAAATCATATGCCAGTTTATTCATTTATCATTTAGTAATTTTAACTGCACTGGAAGTCAATGTTCCTTTTTGTTTTGAATATCCTATTTAAAGAGTCAATTTTCTTTTAGGCAATTTTAAAATTAAATAAATTATGAAGATCACATTTAAAAAAAATATCCCAGGAGGAGTTTCCAGACTAACGGTAAATGGTTAGAATACCAGTGCATGTATTTCCCTCATACTTTGAATTATATCAGCAAAATTACATTGTCCCATTATATCTTTGTCCCTTTATACCATCCCATTATATTCTTGGAAATAATTTACTAGTAGCAGAAATCAACACAAAGTGACTTTACTACCGAAGAGCTGGCCAGGGCCAGCCACCACCTGCAATCTTTCTCAGCAGCTATTTTCTGCCATACAATACAAGTGTCCATCCTGTCCCCTTCAGCAGAGAATAGGATGAATGGGTCACTTTAACCTCAGAATGCTCAGAAGTTCCCAATCTTTCAACACAGAACTCTTGTTTCCTATTTCTATATCTTTTCCCCTCTAGAATATATTTCTGCCTCTCTCTCTCTGTCCACCTTTCAGGGTTTGCTTATGATTACTAGTCTTGCAGATTTTATTTTCTTTCTGATATCTTTTCTATCCAGATTTCTCACATCTGTATTCCAAGTCTCCCTCTCTCTTTCTCTAATTCAAATCCGACTTTGTCCATTTGCTTCTCTCTTGACACTTTTCTCTTTTTTTATTCTCTTTGTTTCTTTTTCAATTCATATTTGATCTCAATGTTCAGTTCTTATTTGTCTGGGTTTATTTTTCCAGTCTCCTACCTCAGGATTTGCTTTCTCTGCCATTGCCCTCCCTTTTGCCTGTATTTCTCAGTTGACACAGAGACACTTTCATATTGTTTCTTTTGGTGCTATGTCTATTTCTAGATTTTTGAAAGACTAGAATAATACATCCAGTAACTACAGAAATCTCATGAGCTAAAGATGGGGTAGGGTTTCCTCCACTGAGTATTTCTTACATACATCTTGTATTTCCTGTTTGCTTCCTTTCCCTTAGGGCAGTCCTTTTTGTTGCCTCAAAAGTGTAAAGAGCTGTGAGGTTTGCACACTTTTTGGAATAGGAGCAACCTTTTTTTTGCCCTTTCCCAGAGAGTTGAATGACAGTTTTTCTCCCTGAAGTTTGACTCCTGACAAGCACTTACATAAATGCTTAATGTCACTTGTGTGAATACTGGACTATTCATATATTTTGTATTAGGGCCATTATTAAGCTATGCTAATAATGTGGGTTTGTTCAGTGTGAACCATGGTGCAAGGTCACTAGTTTGCCAGAGACAACGGTAGACTCCAAAAATGTGTGAAGAAAAGCCAACTAATAACGCAGAAAGAATAAGCCCTTAAAAAAAACATTTCAGTCCTTGTAAAAAGATCAGTACCCTGTAAATGTTTGTCTTTACAATATTTTTGCAGACATATACACTGCAAAGAGACACATTTTACAATAGTTTTAAGGCTTTTTTCTACATTTCATTAATGCACTGTGAAAATGTGTGTCATTGTGTAAAATATCATTAGATTATAGTTCTCTGTCTTTTGTAGGTAGCTATTTTGAAAGTACTGCCAGAAACACACAGCACTCCCACAAATTGCCTTTTTTAAACTAAAGAACAGCTTTACAGATTCCCTTGACACCTATTAAGTATGAGCTAATACTGCCTCCATGCCACCTACACACCATCTCAGCATCCATTCCATAGTTTTGAATGTNAGGGCGGGGAGAAGAAAGAGAGAAAGAACAGCTCCCTCCCATCCTTTCTTCTTCCCAGGGAAAAAAAAAAGGAGACCTGTAGCAGTAATTGAAGCTTTGGTAGTCATCAATGACAATTTTACTTTATCTTTAAAAAATGTGTCATTTTGAAAAATAACATTTAAAACCCTAATGCTTTTCTAATTAAAATAACTATGACTGTAATTCACAGATGGTTTACTTTTACAGGAGTCTGAATAACATTAAAATTTCAGACTCAGATGAGAGCACTTTGTAGTCCAGAAAGTATTGAAAAGTGAATACTTTAGTGGAGGAACATTTTAACCTTCTTTTCCCCTAGGCAAGCAGGAAACGTTTTGCTATTAGAGAAAAGACTGGAGTGAAGACAAGTGGCAGCCTCAAAACCAGTTTTCATATCCGCCATATGAAATTCCAACACTTTTCAGCACTATTGTTTTCACTAAAGTCCAGAACTATACAGAGGGCAGTGAGTCGAGCTTGTTCTTGAGAACTTTAGAGGATACCAGGTTTTGTTCAGAGATTAAGAAATACAGATTTTCAGCCCTACTAACATAATCATGTGCATTCCTCTATACGTCTGGAGCTCTGCCCCCAAGAGACCTATCATATGATGTAAAATCTATAAATAGCTTTTATTCGAATGTAAAAAATGAATTTGTATTGACATTTTGTATTCCTTCACTTAAAAATTGTAGCAGGCTTCTACTAATGAAGTTCGTAGCATAAGTGATGCCACAATGACTCCGTTTACATTGTTCCTAGTGTGTAGGATGGGAGAAAAGAGCTCTAATGCTTTGCATGTCCCCTACCTGGCTTAATAACTACAATGCCAGGCACATGTGGCTAAACTGACCCTAAGTTTAAGCAATTGTCTTTACTGTGATTTTGTGCACACTTTAAAATAAACTACAACTCAATGCTTAGTTAAGTCACACGCTTGAAGTATAGCCTGGATGTTAATTAAGAGACTCATTGAGAATGGGGTTGTCAGTTTTGCCACAGGCATTGCTGCGGATCAGGGGTTTTTCAAGGCGTTAACGTTTAAAAATATAACTTTTTATCTTTTCTGCACTCAGAGTTCCATAATAATGCCCTAGTAGAGAGGAACGTTTTAGAGACTTCTAGTGAGGAAGTAAGAGGAAGAACAGCATTTTGAGGAACAGAGGGAAAGAGGCAGAAATGAGGAAAAAGTGGATGATTTGGCATAGGCCTGCCATGCCATGATGTAGAGGGTTTGTGGAAAGGAAGAGTGGAATATAAAGAGAAAATATAATCAGAGTAGAAGAATATAATTTTGTTAAGTATTTCTATCCAGGCTTTGGTTGTCTGAGAGCTACTCAGATACAAATGGTAATTATAATAACTACATGATAATTTAATTACAGTTAACAATATTAATAATAATTCAGTTATTCTTATAGAAGAATTTTGGATTTAAAGTGATGTGAGCAAGACAATGGAGGATTTAGTAACCAAAGCTGGTAATATGAGAAGTTCAATATGTGTTTGGAAGGGTTGGATGGAAAAAACAGTTATTTGATGAGCAGTTATTAAAGAATTTCCAGGGTTTATTGACAGAGTGGATGTGGTGGGAGGAGTCAAGGTGGAGTTCTGGTGTCCTGGAATAAAGGTGAAGGCACCAAAATAGAATATTTCTTGGGAAGATAGGAGAAAATTTGCATGGTGTGCTGGGAAAGCACAAAAAGTTTGCTTGTTCATGATACAGGACTAGATATCTAAAAGAGAAGCAAATTTAATTGAAGAAGGGAGCAGTTGGCCTCTTTTTCTTAGAATTTTTTTATTAATAAGGCCGGACAAAATGAGGACAAAAGGAAAGATTTCTATAGAAATTTAAAAGCAGATTCCAGAGCAGATGATGGATGAAGAAGAAAGTCAGAGGGCTAAGACAACTGGGCAAAGAGAGAATTTTGAAAGCACAGGAAGAAAAATTAAAACTTTTGTTGGAAGTCTCCAGTCAAGAAAATGAGGATGACAGTATGTTCCTAAGAGCAGAGTATGAGAGCAGAATGGGATCTCAGTGAGATTGCCTCAGATGAAGTTGGAAATTGGAAGGCATCACTCATGACAATCTATTAAGGAAATATAGACGTATTTTTACCAGAGTATCCAGGAGTGTAGAAACAGGATCTAAGAAAAGGTAATATTGTTCTGGAATAACATAAGCAGAATTTGTAAGCAAGAAGGTTTATTACAGAATAGATAGCCTGAACAGAAGAGCTGCTCTGGAATAGCTACATGATACTAGAATTTCTGTAGCTGCACAGTTTTCTAAAATAGATGTTCCAGGTTTTTTCTGCCATGCAAAGAAAATATATTTCCTACTTAGATGTTTCTACATCAGGAAGACAATGAAACGTGGTTTTTACCTTGCATTCTCACAATTTGTAATAACACAAAAGGCCACAAAACAGAAAAAAATATTCTAATTTTGCCATTTGAATGCATCTGATTTTAATGAAAAGACTGTTGCACCATCATTTTCTATCAGCTCAAACTTCAGTATTAGAAACTTTTAAAAACGTTTTATTTAAAACAGTTCCTCTCTAGAGTGGGGCAAATGGAAGCCAAGGGACAAAAATGTGCCCCAGTCATTTCTGAATTGTTTTAATGGAGTTTACACATGGTGTGTATGTCCTGACTTTCAGCAGTTTATCACTACCAGTGATCTACGACTGACAATAGTGTTTGCATTAAAAACAAGTAGTTGAAAAGGTGACAATCTCCGTGCTGATACCTGTCTCTCAGATCTACACTGAAAAACCAATAGCAGAGCAGGATGGTGCAATGAGAAGAGATTGAGCTTCTGAGCTGCAGACAAACAAGAGTTGGAATGAATTGCTGCAACTTCAGCCAGACTTGTATTAATTAATCAGTATGCCTATTAGCCATACAAAATTAATAGCTAGACAGAAGCTGTAGTCTTCACAGGATAGCACAGTTGTCTGGTACCGGTGCTTTTATTTCTAAGGGGCGAAAGAAAGTTTCCACTACAGAATTCCTGAGAAGAAAATGGCAAAAAACTCTCATTACTTATGCCTTTTATTTATGTTTTTTTTTCTTTTTTTTTTTTTTTTAATG
>VZRU01000073.1:300158-325458 GCA_013398155.1 Pedionomus torquatus | reverse complement strand
TTTTTTTTTTTTTTTTTTTTTTTTAGTTTCTTACTGTTTGTAGCTTGCTTATGTGTGGTGGTTTTTTTAAAAGCTATTAGAAAAGAATGCTTTGAAGATTATACAGAGAAGAATTTTTAAGGTTTCAGCATGTTCAGAAGGTATCAAAAGGAAGGTGTTTTCTTTTAGTCTAACTAGCTAAATTTTTCTGTAAAGGGGGAAGAGCAGCTAATGATTGTTATTAGAATTAGATGGGAAACTAAGCAACTAGTCAGCACCAGAATAAGCTTATAAACTCCATCAATATTTAGGAGATTATTTTTCACAAATGAGTCCCTCTGTTTCTTCTTTAGGCATAATTCTAAAAGGAGACCTGCTGAACAGCTTTAGCAGGCAAGCCTGGGAACTAGGATTCATACTTTTGCTGGACATTAAGAAGCATTCTCACTAATAGCAGTGACTTTCTCTCACACTCCAACTTAGGCTAAATTTTTCCTATTGCACAGATGACAGCTATCTGTTACCATTTCTTGCTCCACATGGGTTTATGGCTTGTCACGTTTCTCCTTGCCCACATCTCCCTGTTTAATTAAAACTTATTTTTCTATTACATTGTGTAACATATTAGAGTAATTACATTCAGAACGTGCTTTTTTTCCCACCTGTGTTTAGATAGCAGTATTTGTTTTGGATAGTTTTTGCACTGAAGGGGGACTTGTATCTGACTGCTTGCTCATCCTTCCCAAATGCATCTTCTATTCAACCAAGTGATAGTACCTCTCTGTACAAGTATTGGCATTGTACTTTCCTTAAATTGCAGATTTCATCTCAACCCTTTCCTGGATTATATACATACTATCGTTTTTTACCTGTCATCATTTTGGCCTTTTTTGTTGATGGTGAAGGTTTCCCTGCTGTTTGTATTCTAGATAGGAGTCCGAAAAGTGTTTCTTAAGTACTGGCAAGCTGACCATCTCAACGATTTGTGCCTTCAGCTTCAGAAGAAAATTATAACCTGCCAAAAAGGTAACAATTACAGAACAAGCATTCCTGAGCTGTCACTTAATACACTGAGCAGAATATTGCATATTTAAAAAAAAAAAAAAAAATTCTCCTCCTTCAGTAGTTTCTGTATTTTATACATTTCCCTACACACATATTTCCACCTAACTACTTATACAGATTTTTTTAAAGATTATATTAATATTGGTCATGCTTGCACTTTCTGTCTGTCAAACTTAACATTATGGCAAACTGTTGACTATAATTAAAACTTAGGGATCGTGAATATTTCCTTTATAAAGTATGTTCAGTGATTTTTCAAGGCATTAATATCACCTTTAACTTCTTCTGCAAATCAGCATAACAATGATACAAAATTGCAATGTGTTAAAATATATCGACAGTGAATACAAAGCTAATAATTTGTTTATCCCCTTTTCTTACAGCTTTCATATTTGACTAATAGTTTTTTATGTTTAGACATTTTGTCCTCCCTTTTATGCCTGCATTTTCAGTAAGGTCACAATGACATTTTTTGGCACATTCTTAAAAGGAGTTATTATCCACTGCCTCCTGATTTCCTATTACTTCTGTTCCATTTCCTGTCAAAATCTCAAGTAACTGCTGAAAATGTGAATATTGCTTTGTTTGGAGGAGCTTCCTTCACACAATACATTATTTATCCAATTGGCTGATGTCTGCAACAATTCCTATTATCACCTTTTTAAAGGATATTAAAAAGACAAAGATTTATCTTGTTTTNAAAAGACAAAGATTTATCTTTTTTTTTTTTTTTTTACTCAGACACATAATATTGCACATAAGAATATATAAACCTCTTTCATTTTAACTGTCTGTTCCTCAACTGTGATGATACAGTGAAAAAGAGGAGACCAAGAGAAAACTTGAAGCAAGTAAAATCAAAATCATGGCAGTTCAGGAATTAATGTGGAGAGTGACAGTTAACAGAGGCTACAGTTCAGCTGGGTGTATACCTCGTGTTTGATTTTTTGTGTGAGTCACCCAGTTGTATTCGCATGTAGCAAAGCAACAGTGATTTATACTCTTTCCCTTCTTGTGCTGACTTAATAAATAAAGGAAGCATTTACCTTTCAGAGTCCAATTTGCAAACAGTGTTTTAATATAACCCTACACCAAAATGTAAAACATGCTCAGATATAGCAATGTTTTGCAGAGGTATGAGAACAGACATCTCCCAAACTATGCCTGAAGAATGAAGATAATAGGTCTTCTTGGCTCGTTACTGAAATATTTCTTTTGGTTTTGCTTCTAGTCCTCCTCAGTTAGGCTAACTTGAAAAGTCATTTCCACCAAAACTATGCATTCAAAGCTTTTATCAAAACTATCACTCATCAGCATATTTTTTATGGTCTGGGAAACCTGAGGAAATCAAGAACTTGCATGACATCCATTTCAATACATGAGCTCATGAAATAAGCTGCCCTCTGCAAACAAGTACATTTATAAGTTTGCAGACTTAGCATGCCAAAAAGCTCTGGAAGATTGGGAATAGCATAGGGTACCTCTGCATTGTTCTTATGTAATCCCAAAACTGGGATCCGTAGACTTTTAAACTGGGATGGTGATGTTTAGTGTGTAATATTTGTCCTGCTGCATATTAACATTTTTCTTCCCTCATCCTTTGAATCCAGAGGACTTTGGAAGCTTAATCACTCTTGACAGTGTATTGACTAATAGCAAAAATAGTAATTTCTTTATCAGTCTGTATCGGTCCCATATAAGATATAAGGACTTAACTTAAAGGGAAAACAGGTCTGGTCCAAAATTCCTATAAGCTGTTTTACCTCATTCTTACTAGAAGTCCCCTTCAGCGTTCCCCTAAGTTTGCGCAAAATCAAAACAAAACAGATAAGTCTTTTCTCATTATTCTGAAAGTTAACATATGCAGGCAAAGAAGGGGGTCAAACCAAAGTGAAAACGTGTAGAAACACTTTTTATTTAAAAATGGGTCTGTGAGTCTAGGGACTTTGTCATATTTTTTTCACAGTTATGAGAACTACATATGGGAAGTTTTCACCTTATTGAATAACTGAGAAAATTATTTGTACCTGTAGGAAAATCCATTAGGCTGAAATTCTTCCCTTACAGTTCATGTAGATTAGGAATTAACATTAATACGTTGCATATACAATAGTTAATACATTTCTCACATAACCCAGATACGTGGTCTACTTGAATTTCGATTATTTTGATCTTTATCCTTAGATGAACTACAAAGAAGTAGATATTCTCCCGCCCTCTGGGCGCTAACCCCAATTACTTTAATTTGCATAAGTGACAATTTTTTAGATCTATGTAAGTGCGGAGCAAGTTCAGAAGACAATCTTAGTACCCGCACAGTAGCAGATGAAAATGAGCAGTAAAGGTCTAGGAGATGACAACTTCACTTCACAGCAGTTTTGGGGCTTATGAAATTGTTTTTTTGTTCTGTGTTGAACTGAAGACTACATCTTTCAAATGTTCTCATAGAGAATGAAATGTGGTGAAATGTCCATTTTCTTATGAAAACCTGAGATACTCAGTTCCTGAAAGTGTCTGCAAAAGAAAAGAGGGGTGTCTGTTTGCCAACCCTTCCTGGAAAAACCTCGTTGAGTGTTTCTTCAAAGCATCTCATCTTTGATTGAAGTGTATAATTCAGAGTATCTGTATGTTCTCTAAATGCTACAGCTACCTGTACTGGATATCATTTTACCACATCATCCTAGCAGGCTGTTCTTCAGTGTTGATTCATGCTAACAATCCTACCAGAGGATTGACCTCTGGTGGGTTTTTTTCCTAACCAACCTTACTGGTGTTACCAACCCTTTTTTTTTTTATCAAGGTTAAAGTACACACATACACACACACTTTTGAAAAGGTTACTTCAAAATACACGCTTTTTTCCAAAGTCATCTGGGATTTCATGCTTATTTGACCCTTTGTCAAATACCCTATCTGCTCTGCAGCAGATAAGTTTAAATAAAATACTGGAAGTGAAGGTACATTTTTTTATTATTAAGCTCTTTTGAACTTTTTATGCTTGTGAGCAGTGAACTCTGATAATGTTCTATGCATGTATTCATTACCTTTGCAACAGCAGCATTATGATTTCAGAATCAGTAACGTGTATGTCCAATGTTAATACTCTCATAAAATTGTCAACAAATAACTGTGCTATTTTCTTTTCAACTAAATTGGGTAAATGCAATAATATTCTAGGGTTTAAAGAAGTCAGATTCTATAGAATGTAACTAAAGGGATTGAAAATGGCATGGCTGACTGTGATTATAAAAATGTAAACCTTCAAAGTTGTTCATTATAAATAATCTCAAAGTATCTGAGCTTGAATGTTTCAAAACTCAGTGGTTTGGAAACATTGGAAAGGATCAGCATTAGTATTAGTATTTTAACATTTAACTTTCTTATATTTCATCAGCTGGGCACTGAGCATCTCTAGAAAAAATCTGATTTCAAATATCTAAACAAGGTCATAGAAGGTGGTAGAAAACACTTTACATTGTCCTGTGTTATGGCTGTTTATTTTATTTAATAACATTTTACATTCACAAAAGACTAATTGTATCTTTCTCTGTTTACATTTTTCCTTCAGATTAGTTGAGCTTGACTCTCTTTCATTTGATGTTGTTCTGCAGCGCTCCCAAGACTGAAACTTAATTACATTGTTAAAAAGTCCAAATGCATTTTAGCATTCTTTTACCTTCCAGTCTTAATATTGACATTTCCGGTATTTTCCCCCAAACTCAAACTTACACAGGCTTTTGCCTGCTGATTTCACTTATGAAAAACTTTCACTTGCCAGAATGAGAGCAACCATAATAAGCAATGATGAAGTTCAACCTATTTTTGAAAAGTGTAAGCTGAAAATCAACAATATTTCAGGCAACAGGCAAAAAATTCTAAAACAGGTTCTTCCCTGTGAAGTTCACAGAAGTTATTCCAGATCTGGAAAGAATCAGGATCTGGTAGAACTTAAAAAAAAACCTCAACCCTGACAAATAAAGCAGCTTTAGTTAGTGTATCTCTTCCTTCTAAACCAAAACATTCACTCAGAGAATATTGATACCACCCTTTTGCAGGGGGAATTGTTAATTTGGTGCTGAATTAATCATGGCCAATTAAAGGTCCCTGTGCCATGTGTTTCTGATCAGCTGGGTAATTCAGGGGACTAGTAGTATTTAGGTTGAGTAGAATTTCTTGTAATAAATCTGCATACTTAGGAAATTAGTACAAAAAGCTATTAATTATTGGAGATACACCAAAATCTTCTCAAAGCATAAGGCTGACAGAGTGTGAAAAATAGGCCTAATAGATATATAAAGCTGATGCAATGCAGATGAAAATTTTAAACTTAAAAATGCAGGCATGATGTGACAGATACATTTGAGAAATTTGCATTAAATTAATAGAATTGCTTTTGCTAAAAGGAAATGAGCAACAGAAGGCCTCTAAGTCTCCTTAAAAGACTTTTTTGTCAGTTTTGATTTTTTTAGGTACACACTTTTTTAAAAAAAGCACATTTTTAAGGCAGCCAAAAAGCATATGATCTTTTAATTCCTATTGCATTCGGTGCAACAATCATTTATTTGTGGTTTTATTTTGAAACAACAATCTTTTTGACCTTTGCAGTGTAAATGTGTGCTTTCCCAATCAGTAGCCACCATCCAAGTTTCTATCTGTAATGTAATAGAAAATAACATTCTGAAAAGGTAAACATTTTGAGTTTTATTTATGAATGAATTTACTATTGCTACTTTGTTCTAATCACTGCTAGAAGTAATCAGAAAGAGTTTGATTTTACTGTGTTATTTATATGCTGTCACATCATTTTCATTCTTTGTGTAAGAGCTTGACTGAACTTATTTGCTCATGTTTACAGCAGAACACACAATTAAGTTATTAATTAATTACTTAATTCTGAAGTTATTCACTAATTAATTAGTTGTCTTTCTTTGGTCCATAATTTCTGTTATGGTAGTTGTAAGAGGATTTTTGGCTCGTCAGCGCTTACTAAAGAAGATGAGCATCAAACAGCAAGAGGTCACCTCAATTAAAAGCTTCTTGCAGAACGCTGAGGACATGGGATTGAAAACATACGATGCCTTGGTCATTCAGAATGCTTCTGACATTGCTCGGGAAAATGATCGGCTTCGGAATGAGATGAATGCTGCTTACCACAGGGAGAAGTTAGAGGCCAGAAACAGACCAGAAGAAGGTCACAAAAGGTAAGATGGGGAAACATCTACTGCGATGGATTTTTTTCAATTTTAGTGATTTCCTTTCCTGCGTAGGAATGACTGATGAATTTCAAGAGGATTCTTAAGTGTATATTCAGCCCATGGAAATGATAGGCACTATTTTTTTCTGTATATCAGGCTATCAAGTCTAGAAAGCTAGGGTTTATATGCTTATTATATGCTATTCAGGCGACCCAGAGCTTTTTAGGACCTTACTCAACTCTCTGAGGCACATATTTTTTTCAGAATTATCTTTTAATTCTAAGATAAATAGGTTGTCTTTGAATTTTTATCAAACCAAAGAAAGAAAAATTCCTCTAACTTAAAATTCCAACATTAGCAAATTGCCCAAATAATGATAAACAGCTAGCAAGATGTTAAAATACGATACATTCCACACTAAGGAATCTTGATTATGCATTGAACTAGATATATTGATTATGAGGAGGATTCTTTTTTAAAAACAGGTAAGTTTTTTTTGTTTAACTGCCATCACGGTTTTCAGGAGTTCCTACTTGTCAAGTCCAGGATAGGAACTGCGTCCCTGACTGCTTTTCTCTCAGACACCTGAATGGGCAGGGTTAGCATTTGCAGTTAATAGGCATGTGTCTATAGCAGGAATGTGTTTCTAACTTGCTGGACATATAAATGTTTATTTTTCCAGGGGAACTTAATTTTCGTCCAAAACAACTCCCTTTGCTTTCATTGCTTTTGTCAGTGACTTTTATTAAAGTGAAAATGGCAGTGCATCTGCTTAATTAGCTCCAAATATCCCAGTGATTACATATTGAAGGAAATGCCTTTGTAGGAAAGACTGTAATTAAACATTACAGTGAAAACAAATTATCCGCTGAGCACCATGCTTTCATCTTTAGCTATTTCATTTACTACATGGGCAGCTGGCTATATCCTGTGCATGAATTCCAGCTCTGCTGGTGATTTGCCATGCAGAAATACAATTAAAAAAAAAAACAAATGCTTGGGGATTTGTTTGTAAAATGACTGTGTAGGCATCTTCTATCTAAACATTATCATTCAAAAGTACCAAGTTACCTTTGAGTTACCGCTGCACTCAAAGGTTTTTAACATTTTGATATTTGGAGGCATAAAATGTTAGAAGATTTTTTTTTTGGTTACAAATCAGTTTGTCAGAAGCAGCTCATAAACATAATTTATCAGTATGTTCTGAAATAGCAAAAGAGAAGGGAAAAAATGGATTAAGTAAAACTCCAAACCTGCAATTGAAATAATTAAATAAGGTCATAATTAATATTATTAAAATTATAATAATTAAACTTGAACGGGGAGATATATAGATACTTGGGTGGAATTTTTTGAGCAGCCAATGTAGCTGGATGAAAAGGTCATCTAATATTTTAAAGGTTTGCATTATCTAAATAGAATTTATAGTTGTCTTTTTAGAAAATAATGATAAAGGCTCAGCATTTGCTGCCTCAGTAACTTTCTATTAAAATGGATTTCCCAGAAATTATCATTCAGATTGAAAACCCAGCTTTTGATTGTGCATAACAATCAAAGTGTGAACAATGCATTCAGTGAATGTCTGATCAACAATATGAAACTGCTTAAGGCAGGCTGCATTTGTGCGAAAAAAGGCCAGTGTCCTGATTTATCATGAAACAGGAAATGGAAGAAAGCTAGCAGCTTGCTCTGGATTTGTTTGTCAGAAGATTACTACACACATCCCCTCGACACAGTAGGGGAGTTGTGAGATTGTTTACCAAAAAGCTGTTGTTATGTTTGCATGAACAGGTTCATTGTTATCGCTTGAATAATGCATCTGGGCCTCTTTTCTGTGTTTTCAGAGCCGAAGACAAGAGTGGGAAGGTCTCTGAGGACAGCTTTGCCGGCTGTCGAACGCCTAAGCACTTTCATTCCAGCTCCGTCCCTGTCCCCATGGCAGTGGATGGCTTGGTACATTCTGCGGCTGGGTCATCCATCAGATCCCCCTCCCTGCACTCTGTGTTCAGCATGGACGATAGTAATAGCCTGCCATCACCAAGGAAACAGCCTCCTCCCAAACCAAAGAGGGACCCCAACACACGACTGAGCGCTTCGTATGAGGCTGTTAGTGCTTGCTTGTCGGCAGCTTCTAAGGAAACCGCTAATGAAGGTTAGGCATAAAGGGAGAAACAGTTGCAAACGTTACTCTAGGTTATTGATTTATTCCTTTCCCTTTGATCCTTTTAAACACAGTCAAGCACTTTTGAAAAAGTCCTGCTTCCCCAAAATATTTCAGTGGCAGTAAGTAAAATCAGACAATTTGTTATTGGTTTCCAAATCAGCAAATAATACGTGTTTTAATTGCCTAGTTTGTCAACAACCAAAACCTATTTGCAGAAGTCTCTCTAGAGACAAATGATCTCTGTCAACTTGAGCTATTCTAGTCCACTGACCATTTTATTTCACCTTTTAAACTCTATGTTAGAATACCTTGCATCACCAAAACAGAACACTCCGACATTGAATTTCACCAAGTTAAACATTAAACTTTCTCCTACATTTTCTCTGTGTTCACGTGAATAGCTTATGCATTCAGTGGTTTATGTTTGTGCCAAAACCTGCCTACAGTGCATTTTTCGTTTAGAAGAAAAGTGCTATGTTAGTCCCAAAGTGTATCAATGCACTGTAGTGCATATAGAATGATTTTGAGGTCAATTGTTCTATTCTCCTTCACCCTTCAAATGAATGAGTAGAAGATGAAGGATCCTGCAGGTCTGGGTTTAAAGCCATGTAAAACCATTCTCTAATCCTGCATACAATGGATGGAAACCTTTGCAGCTCCCTCTTGCAAAATAATTACTGTTCTCCCATCCGGTTCATTAGATACGAGTCCATTTTTCTTAACCTCTTCCTTGCTTGTTCAAGCTCTGTGTAAGGAGATATAAACCATGTCCGATATACTTTTAAACTAATGTGGTTTAAGGAACTCTATTGGTTTCTGCCTTCAGTGCCCAGGTCTGCAAGAGATGATTGATTTAAACAAGAAGCTGTAGCAGACGTGTTTGAAATAATGACAAATTTTATATGCATGTGTGGTCTTAACACTAATGCTTGTATATGCTCACAAAACAACTTTGGAATTCTTCTCATAGGTGTGAAACAATAGGGCCAGTTTCCCTGCTGTATGCTCATTTTCCAAGAATTATGTCAGTTTCCTGAGTCTTTGTCCAAAGCCATCTCTGATTTACACCACCTCATTTTGATCTTAAAAGACCAATCACATAGCCGTCTAGTCTCTCCGCTCCATATGTGCCTGGAGGCTGTGAAAAGACACCTAGTTTAGTTAACTGTATACTCAGTTGGGGAATTGCCCTTAGGCTAGAAGATTTCCTAACTTTGTAAACTGTTTCCACTCTTGCAGTACAAAAGGAGAAGAGATAGATATGATATCTGCCTATAATTAGAGTTTCATAGATATTATATAAAAGCAGGGTGTTTCTAGTGCTGGCAATAATGTGTCAAAGTAGCATCGTGCTGAAACTTACAGTTAAAAGCATGCCTCTCTCCTTTGGTTCAAAAGCAGTATCAAGGACAATTTCTGTGTGTTACAGATCTTGCAGAGAACATCGGAATCCAAAAGATATCTCTGCAGGTGTTAGTTCTCATCTTCTAGTGGCAGTAGAGATTACCAAAGCAGATTATATGCCCAGGTAGCAAAGGCTTGTGTTTTGGAAGCTGAAGGTTCTGCATTTAGTTCCTTGTAATACTTACACTTTTGATTGAATCCCTGTGTTTTTGACTGTTTCTCATTATAAAACTGAGTGGGCAACACTTGAAGGCTTAAAGTACTGGACCTGAGTAAGAAAAAACTGACTTTGATCTCTTAATAACACACATCTTTCTCACTTTCCTAGTGCTGACCCGTCCAAGGCCACACAGCGATGACTATAGTACCATGAAAAAAATACCTCCCAGGAAGCCAAAACGAAGTCCTAATACAAAACTCAGTGGCTCTTATGAAGAAATACCTGGCCAAAAGCCTGGGGATGTAAAACAGGCAAGCACAGTAGCTAAATCATGTGGCTATGACACTGTGACAGTACAGAGAGCAGCTTCTGCTGATGGGCCGCAACATGGAGTGTTTAGTCTCTATATGTCACAAGAAGAGGAGGAAAACGAGCCAGTCTATATTGAAATGGTGGGGAATGCAATGAAAAGCATTTCTGCTGAAGCAGAAAGCCCAGAACAAGGAGAGTCTGTGTATGAAGAAATGAAGTATTTTCTACCAGAAGAAGGAAACAATGGTAGTGGAATAATTCCAGTAGTGACCGGATCTCCTCCTCTGCTGTTTGAAAGCAAAAAAAATTTTAACATTGAAGATGGAACGTTGGATGGAAACAGTCAAGCAGCTTTGATCTACAAAGACTCATGTGACATTCCAGCCCCTTTCCCAAACTTGCTCCCACACAGGCCACCACTTCTTGTGTTTCCTCCAACCCCTGTCACATGTTCACCTGCTTCTGACGAATCACCTCTAACACCACTAGAAGTCAAAAAGCTTCCTGTCTTGGAAACCAACCTAAAATACCCTGTGCAGTCAGAAGGCTCAAGTCCATTATCACCACAGTACTCCAAAAGCCAGAAAGGGGAGAATGAAAGACCAGCATCTCCAGGCTTGGTTGTGTTCAATGTTTCCAGCAAAGTGACTCCTCCTTCCACACCACCACCACCTCTCCCACCACCCCCTCCTCCTGTACCACCTCCTATTTCCTACCGGGCTTCCACACATTTTGCGTTTCCTCCAGAGACTTGTTCTAGTTTCCTGATTAATACAGGAAAAACAGGTACAAACTCAGACCTGTCAAAAGTACCTCAGAGACCAAATCCTGCTCAGCTTGGATGCTCATCTTCTCCCTTCTCCAAACTGCCTTATTCTCCAAAGGTGGCAAGAGCAGATCACAGGAAATTGAACTCAAATTCATCATCTTCATTTCCATACAGCCCTACAAACTCGAGGTCATTGACCAGTCCCCTTGATGAGTTAACTAGCTTGTTCAACTCAGGACGGAGTGTGTTACGAAAATCTGCAGCAGGACGTAAGATCAGAGAACCAGAAGGTAAGACAGATCTCTGTGCACCTGTATAGTGTACTAATTCTGCCCCAAAAGTTTCTTACACTGGAAGCTGATAGACTAGGTAAAAATACAAAACAAAACCATTGCTTGGTTTTGTTTTTTTTTTTAAAGAACAATCTGTTGCAGTCATAAGAAACACATATATAAAATACATCGCACATAAAAATTTTAGGTCTTCAGGTTTTCTCTGAGATGCCTACTTTTCTTTTACCAAAATGTTTGCATGATACAAATTTAAACAGATTATTTTTAACATTCCAGCAATCTCAACAGAATGAACACAGATGCTGAATTATGTGAAAATGAGTTTATGATATCAATCTATAGAAATACTTTGAATGAAATTTATGTCTGGTAGATAGCGTGTACTTTAATTTGAAGACTTTCTTTTAAGGATTCATTATTTCATTTCCATGAAATTTTTAAATTAGTGATACAGCCATTATTATTCTCCTAAATAAAGCTGCACAATGTCATGCAGCAATCTATATTCATTTCCCTTTTCTATCATTTTATTCTTACCTTTTCTGTGATTTACATAAAGTTATGTACATACTCAGAGGTTACTTGGTATCCTGGCTTTCTGACATCTGGAGAGCATCGTTTGTATCTAGGAAAAAAAAAAAACAACTGTAAAGAGACACAAACTGCTATTTTGCTAAAGGTTTTTGAAACCACAGTCCTCAGACATTGTCACTTAATTATTTGGCTTGTTCGTGTAATAAAGGGTTTAATATTGTTATTGGCACAATTATATGGACCTTATGAATACTGAAAATTCACCCTGATGTTAACAGAGTCAATTCACTACTCTGTAAGAGTGAGCTGCTTCTCACTTTCTGCTTTGTCCATCTAAAAGCTTGATATGTAGGCATCAAATCCTTAAGCTACAAGGAAACAGTCATTTTAAGGCTTTAATTCCTCTTGTATATCTTTCTCCATTGGGTATGGGGAAAGCCTAGATGATTAAACCAGTAGAGTTGTAACTTTGAAGTTATAGAAGTTTAAGTAAATACCAGTTCTGCATATCAACTCCAGCACTGAATCCAGTCTTCCCATTATTTTTCTGATTAAAAAAAAAAAAAAAAAAAATTCCTATTGAAAATAGTCATTGCACATTATACAGAAATTTCACTCCCTAGTAGCATCTTACAAATACAAAATTTTATGAATTCCAAATTCTGAGGGATAAAACCTCTAGACTGTTTCCTCTGCTTTTTCACTTCTGTCTGTCCGTCCAAACAGCTTGCCTTAATCAAGACCTGTGTTCAGCATATTCAAAATGGGCAATATGAAGTTCTGGTTTTGAAATATAAACTGAAACAGTAGAGAACAGGATAGATTATCTTATTCATTGTACATTTTCTTAAATATATACTTCTCCGTTGATTTCAGTATCATATCCTAGCTTATGCAGCTAAAATAGAACAGAAGCAAGTGTTTGCACTTACTCTGGATATGTGTATGTGTGCCACCGTATCTCTCTGTCCCTACGAAGTTTGGCAGTTTTCAGCCAAAACCCCTTTCAACCAAATGCAACAAGGAGATAAATGTCTCAAAACTAATTGGGTTTCTGAAGGCTTCATGAAAGATAGTGGCTAGGTGGAGACAAGGGACTTAATACCGTGAGAAAGGCTTGTACCAGCTATCAGAGAAACTGTGAAGGACAGAACTCTTGTGAGTCCTTGAGACCTTGAAAAAGCTTTAGCTGGGCCTTGCATGTTCCTTGCATGTTCCAAATTCAATCAGACATGAGCTACATGCTGAGACTTTCTCAGTTCTCAGCCCCAAGAGAATGCTTTTTTTGTTATTCTGAGTATATGAATTGATGAAATTTGTAAAGGAGATGTTGCAGTAGTTTTGCATGTTTTGGCAAAATTATTTGACAGCATTCAATGCCTATAAAGGTATGTAGAATGGTTTGGGTTTTTTGTTGGTTTGTTTGAAGTTGAGGGTCTTGTTTTATTATATAGATAATACATTTTAATCTACTGGGAAGTAACTACAAAAGTCAGCTCATTGGATGTATTCTCAAGTCTCTCTCAGTGTATCTGGTGAGGAATTGTGGTAAGCCTACTCCATCCAAGACACAAATCTGACCTTTACCTTAAAAAAAAGAAAAGTTTCTTTGGGATGGAGGGTTTTTGCAAACTCAGTTTGCAACTAAATGTGACCAAGACAGAGTTCAGCTTGGCTCTCCTGTGGGTTGAAGGAGTGCATTAACAGAAGCAACCATAAAAAAACCTCTAAATTTACCTTTCACGTGGAAAATGTTGTACTTCTAAATATTTCATCAAGGCAGCACTAAGTATGAAAGATCAAAGTTCAAGAAAGATATATGATGAAAAACCTGAATCAATATTTTATTAGCTGAGAAGCTACTGTATAATAATACTCAGTGCGGTTACGTATGAATAGTTCAATGATGGGCAGATGCTTTGAAAGTAACAAAGGAGTACAGGTGAATGCATGTGTGTGGTTTTATGATTTGCCTTTTTTTCATGTACTTCATGTTTTCAGTTCATTTTTAAGGGTAATAGCTGGAAAAAATATCTTTTGCTTAATCTCTGATGTGAAATAATAAGATGGCAATCAGCAGAATGGACTCTATTACGTAAAACTAAAAGTTGTCCATGTCTTACCTCTTGGGTTTTTTTATTACCTATTGCCTAACGTATATTAAGTTCCTTCAAGGCTCCTGTATTTCTTGTTTTTATCATGTGTAGTATTTTATTTGTAGGACATGATATGGTAAAAAACTATTAATTTAATTTTAATAGAAATTCATTAAAATTAAAGATGTGGCCTAGAGCAGTACTCTGTAATGTGTAATTTCCTTTATTTCCATAAGTTATAACATACCAACAACCTTAACTAAAACCAGAAAGTAGAATTGTAGGCCATTTTGAAGTCAAGGAGAGTTAGCTATCGGAATCAATAAGTTTGTATATGGGATCATCAGCCCTTGAGATAAAAGCCTCCTTGCCAATAAAAGTGCAATACAGACAGATCCCCCAACACGCCTCCCTCTTGCCTGGAGGAGTAATTTCAAGGCCTGAGAACACTAATGTCCTTTTGGCTCCTGACCTCTCTGTGGGAAATGATCATCCAGAATTACAATAGAATGGATTTGTGGTTTTCTGATGGACTGTGCACTTATTGTGAACTGAACTGAAACAGGCAACAAAAAATAATCAAATGGCAGCAATTTTCATTACCTGGTGGCCTATCCTAGCCATGTTTTTTTTATACAACAGGAGCATCTACTGGTTCAAGCAACGATCAGGATCATACAGTATACAATTTCTTGCAAAATACTTTACTTGTAATAGGAGAAGTTTTCTGCTTTGCAGAGCTTATAGTTTAAATAAGCAAAACTGTAACAGGTGAGAACTGAGATAAAGTGATTTCTCCAAGGTTGAAAAGAATAGTCATTGAAGCTACAGCTGTATTGCTAGACAGGGATTTCCTTTTATTCTGTATAAAATGAGGCTTGAGTAGAGGTAAGGAATAATACACATGCACGCTTCTTCCTGATTTCTGGAAGCAGAAACTTTATTTTTCAAGAGAAAGAGAAACTGAATGGTTGTGTGCAGAGGCCTTACTCAGGTATTTCTAGACAGGATCTTAAATTTGAAATTAAGCTTCACAAAACACAATTTAATTCCTTAATTACAAAACCACACTTTCTAGCAGAACACATAAATATTTTTAACTATTCCTTGTATAAGGCAGAGACAATTATGTGTTTAAGCGTGTCATATTAAATATATTTGGAACAAGGACAGATTTTTTTTTTCTCAACATGGATGAATGATACTCAGATTGCGAGATTGTGTTATTTATCTTGATTGGTACAGTTGATATTAAATTATTCCATACAAAGGGGAATCATTGCAGCTTCAGAAGAAAAGGTGGAATAATTCCCAGCCCTTCATCTATTCTCAGATTGGCAGAGTGAATATTCACATGGACTCTAAAGTGAAAGGAGCAAAGAAAATATGAATTTACCTTAATCTGGAAAAATTTCCTTACCATCAGCCTGTTCAAATAGAGACTTAATGCCTTCTCTCCTTACTGCCTATTGAGAAGACATTGGCATAGATGCTTAATTTCTCTGTCGGAGCAAAATAAATCGTGCAAGTTTGCAACCCTGGATTTAGGTGCCTAAGAATTACAATCAGGAAGACTTTTCCTTTATGTATAGGTCACCGATGTATAGGCTTTCAAGCTTTGTGAATTATTTTTACTGTTTCAATACAAGTAGATCTGTATATGCAAGTCTATAGGTGCTTCAGTGACCTATTCCTTTCCAGAACAGCTTAGTAACTTCTATAGTAACAACAGAAGAGACATGTAAACATTAGTTAATGAACTATCAATACTATTCAAATGTTTCCTCAATATCTTAGGCATCCATTAGCTATATGAATCCCTTCTTTACCCAATTCCCCAGTGAGATATTTCCAAAGCAGATTGCTTCTTATATCAGTGAATTATTCCCCATTCTCCAGGTTAAGTGCTGGAAGTCACAGGAAGATAGTAGTTACAACTAACAAATAATGCAAATATTTAGAAGTACCTAGTTGGGACTAAAACTTTCCAAGTACCCTATTGAAATTGCCTCAACCTTGGAAAATAACAAGACTTAATGTGCATGTCTGGGGAGTACTGTCCTGTCAAAGGCAGGTATCCCTTTGATAGCTTATAGATGATTTCCCTCTATCAGCAGAGTAGAGCAAGGTATTATGCAGCTAACATCTCAACAGTGGATTGCAAATTAAATCCCCCCTGGGGTTTCTGAGATGAAATCCCAGTCCCTTATCCTCTAAGCCACTCAGCTTTTCCTCTTAAGCAACTTAATAAAGATAGTATTCATACCTGCATATCATTATTCCTACATTATATGGATACAATGTAATAGTTTTACTTTCTTTGTGGCAAAAACTAGCAACTTACAAAACATGAGTAATATGGAAAGCCTTGTTGTCACCTTTTATCTTCCTTTCCCTGTGAATGCTGGAGGATTGATTGTGAGGCATTGGACTCCTATACCATCTTTCAAGTAAAACTTGCAAAGCATTACAATTTTGGTGAATTAAGTTTCACAACACTTCTCAGAAAGAGATTAATATCTTTTTATATAATTGCCTTAATTACCAGGGAGCGAGGGTGACTTTGTGTGACTAATTTTCAGATTAGATATCTAACACAGGAGAGTCGTCACTGATCCACTATGGACTACTTGCAGCTCTCAGTCTGAATCTCTTGCAGTAAGCACAGAAAAGTTGGAGAAAGCCAAAGCACTGTTAGTAAGAGTTTAATGCGAGTCATAAAAGAAAGGCCCATACTTGGGTAGCTGTAGATGCCCATGCAGAAAATTACAAAGGAGGAGACAGAACTGCTGGCAACATGGTTACCATCCAGCCCATGTTGGGTGATTTTCCTGAGGAAATAATTGTAGTTTGTATTACTGAAGAAGAAAAAGTAGTTAGAAGAGTCTAGAAAAAGTACTCTCAGTTCCTGTTTGCAAAATATCTATGAACTTTTTCACAGCCTGAAAGATATCACCTGCAGTCTTCTCTATAGTCTTCACCTGTATAACTGTCATTATCTGAATAATTTCTCACAAAAAAAAAAAAAAAAGATCTGTGGTTTTAGGATAAACACAATACACCAAGAATAATTTTCCATTTCAGAATGTCTGAAAACTAGTATATTTTACTGTTGAAGAGTTTTTTGAGTTTCTGTTATGACATATTTTTTTTCACTGTAGCATTTCTCTTCTTGGTTGATTTCACTGTTTGCTCTCACAGACTAAAATTACATAATGTGTAATTTGCTTTGGTTTTCTGTTCTGACATGGAAAAGAGGCTTTGTGTGTGATTGCCATAAACAATTTTAACCTGAAAATTATTAGAAAAACAAATCAAGTCTCATTATATTTCAAGTGAAAAAATAATAGATATTGTCACAAACCTCGATTAGATTAATTTTGCACTTTAAGTGCTTGGTATTGAAAATAAAATCAAATCCTTAGCACTCCTCCACATATATCCAAAGCCTTATATCCAGTCAAGCAGATGTTGGAGGAGACTGTGCAGCCCCAGGATCACACAAGAAATATCACTGCTTTTTTTATTTTTTATTTTTTTTACATGATATTGTGCTGCAAGTATCTAGAGCTGGCAGAAAAAGACCCTTGGTCATACCTAGTACAGGCTCTCTCCTGTTCATACCTAGTCGCTGCTTAACAAGGAAGGAAGCTGAGGAGAAGTAATTGCACTAACTTTTCTGTTGCATTCACATGGTTAATTTCCGAGAACCTCAGGCGTTCCTTTTAAATTACTGATTCTTTTTTCTTTCTATTGGATTTGATTTACTTCATATCCCCTTCATCCTGTCTGATACTGGAGCACAATAACCATACCATACTAGTTCAGCTTATTGCATTTCAAGCCCATAGATTTTAATAACAACCCACCTTTAATAGGGACATTGATCATTCAGATAGACATTTATGGGATTCTTATTTTTGTACCAATGCCTTTTGTTCACCATCTGATGCAACATCATTGTTCCAAATTCAGCCGTGGTTCAGGAAGTTGTCTCTTTACTAACAGTGCTGTGGGCCTTTTTAAATAGTAAACAGTCTTCAGTACTTTTCATATGTGATCCAAGATGCAGAACCACGGAGGACTTTGTCTAGGAATGACATCAGGAGTTGTAAACCAAAGATGCATTAATGTGAGAAATTAACCATATCTGAGAGAGGAAGGAAATTTCATTGTAGCAACCGTTCATTCCTGATACCAACCAAAAATATGGGTATTTGGTAGTAAATGTCAAATGACTTGATTTTACAGGACTATAGGTATTTGGGACATAGTGGAGATTGAAATTTGAACACAGGTTTTAGAAAAGTCTCAAATTGAGTGAGAAATCTGTTCAGGTGCTTTTAACTTATTTACATCCATCCTGATATTAAATCATCTTTTGCGTAGAGCCACAGTAGAGAACAATAATTTCATTTCACAGAAAATGTCAAGATGGTGACATTTATTTTTGTTTTGCTCTGCAATGGAAATGAAGCATTCTAAAATTCTCAGCAGAAATAAATCTTCTTTCATGTCCAGTCTTTCAAAACTGTTTGGAAAGTAATGAAATGGTTTACCTCACACATAGTAAAATTTTTATTGTTGGAAATGTTAACAATTAAATGTGGTGACTTTTTATTTTTGGACCTAGATAAGTTCAAGAGTGGCCCTTTCAACACCAGTTGGATTGTTATTTAGGGCTATGTCTACTTGGCAGCCAAAGATGTGTTATAAACAAACCAAGCTACTTCCAAATTCAGTGGCTCAGGTATTTGAGAGCAATGCAGTTGTGACTGCACAAACTCCAGCCCTTCTGTGCTGACTCAAGGTTCTTGATAGGATTCGTGCAGCTCACTATGAAAATCTATAGATTGTGTTCCAGTTCCAGCTTTGGCATTTTGTGTAGCTGGGTGGAGGAACAAGAGAAGACAGTTGGAAAGAGATTGGGATAAAAACTTGGTCATAAACATGTGGATGCCCTGACCTTCAAACTTTCTTCTCACCACTGCACTCTGCTGTTGAGAGGTTAGGAGCATGTTTGGAAGTAGGAGTAGCAATTTGTGGTAACTGGCTTCTCCCTGGGCCTACTAGTGAGTGGGAAAATAAAGAAGCCTTCAAGTTCAACTTTCTTTGGCTTGAGTTTTCATCTATTTTAAAATGAAAAGCACAAAAAATAATTTTATCCTTTATGTGGTGCAATTCTTAAAAGAAAAAGCATATGAAAAAATTAAAATTCCACATTTAATTTCTTTTAGTTCTTTCCTTATGGGCTAGTTGCAGTATCATGCTGACATACTAGTAGTATGTAGTGACAGTTTTTAGCCACAGGTCAGCTATATTTGTGCACACCGTGGATGCTTATCACACTGCATCTGCAATATCTGTATGTTTCTGTTTTGAGGTTCACAGCAGTATCATTGACCATGACTCTATCCCTTCAAAATGAACTTAAAAACAAGCTAAAGGAATACCTAAATTCAATTTTTATTTTATAAGCTCACTTCAAAAGCAAATTGAGACTGTTGTCTGAGAGGTTTTCCAGAGTAGTTGTCCCTGTTTACTGGGCAGGATTAGAGTACAGGTGAACAAAAATATTCCTTGGATTGTCCCTCAGGATCTGATCAAACAATTTATCTGGCCAATACAGTCACTTACAGTAAGACTTCTGCATTGCAGTCGATGCCAGAGCTGGTGTAAGGGAGATCCTGAAAAATCTCAGTAGAAGCATTCTGTGGGAAAAGCAAATAGAACTGCTGTGATGCTGTGTTGGCAGTAGCAAATCCCTGTCTGTCTGCTTGTTTGTTTGTTTGGGTTTTTTGTTTGTTTATTTTAACAATATTTGCAACTGTGTTTGGATGGGAAGAAGGTTGAGACAGTGTCTGATCACATAATTCCTTCCAACAGCAGCTAAAGCCCAGCAGTAATGGCTGTTCTGTTACTGAGATACCACACACAAATGTAAACAAACTTAAATGTCTGCCTTCAGAAAGAACTGCTGCACCCACATTCGTTAGAAGAAAACAGTTTAAAAAAGGGAAGCTGTGCTTCTTACCAAATTGCCTCCTCCTTTTCCAGCATGCCAGCAGTTTTGTAACCACACAAACACAAAAAATAGACTCTTTAGTCAGCCAATCAACACACCTAACAGTAAACAAAACTATTACACAGTAAAATCAGCTACTTTTTTTCCAGATTAGACTTGCAAAGGTGGGGAACACGGAGGGAAGAAATGCTTCTCCTAAGGCAGTAAATTGTCCCAAGCCACTCTGCCCTTCTTCTTGCTCTCTGTGGTTAGTAATGGACCTCAGAAAGGCCTGCAGAGATCAGTTGCTAGAGCAAATGAGGTGAATGAAATTCCCAGTCTCTGAAACACGTGCCCTGGACGGACTCTAGCACACATGCTGCATTAAAAAGGTGTTCCAAGTTCTGCTCGACAGTATCTGAGCAAGGGCTTCATCCATTACCAGTATTTGAGGGAGCTCTTTTCTCCACTTCAGCAACAGTATTCTTTATCTCTTCTTGGGAACAAGCCTAATTCATACAATCTGAAGTCATCCAGACAGGGCAACAAGGCACTTGTGTTGTCCATCTCCCCCATCAACTCTGAAAGTTTGCCTGACCCAGAGATATCCTTAACGTTATTTCTAGAAAGAAGGGTATAAGTTTGCAGCTTGTAATGGTTGTCACTGAAATACATATAAGAGCACCATCTCTCCACCAGCACAAGTCTATCAGAGAAGAAAGCAGAGGAAACCTTTCTGTTCTAAGTATATACTTCCTTCTCACTAGCAGCCTTGTCTTCTGAGCTGTGGCTTAACTGTGTCACACTAACACAATATTCTTCGGAGATCTTTACCTCCAGCAGAGTGAATTTTGTCACTTGATGTTCTTCATGGCCTCCACCTCCTGTCTTTGTTTTCCGGCATTAATACGGAGCTTCCACAAATGCATCTTCCCAGAGGAGAGAAGGGATCTGTTTCTGTATTTACCTGCTCCATTGAAGAATGCGGCTTCTGGAGCGGCTTGTAACACCAATCTGATGTGTTATCTAAGTTCCACTTACACAGCTCAGAGGGAAGGGGTTCTAGAAATGACAGTACAAATTCATTGCTGCCTATCCTAGGAGCATCATTGCAGGGGGAAATCCTAGACAATTGCTGCTGTAAGGGCAGGCTTTGTGAGGTGAAGTAAATCAATGAATAATTATTGCTTCTGACGGTAGCAGCAGCCGGCAGCACAGCTATGAGGGCGAGAGAGGCAGTACATGCTAATAGGCTGGGAGAATCCTGTCTTGACAGTTTTCATCCTGCTCCATTTCTTTCAGCAAATAAGATGCATCTGTTTGCCTCCAGCTCTCAGCAAAGTAAACAGTCATGCTACAGCAGGTCACAGCATGACTTCATGTGGGTAAACTGAACTACTCTGGAGCAATATGCATTTATCCAGTGAGAGGACACCCAAAACAATGTGTGCTGAGGGCAGCTAGCAAATGCTATGGACAAGGAATGTGTCAACAGTAAGTCAGAACACAACAGGAAAAGCCAAGTGCAATTGTCAAGGTGCAACAAAACACAGTGGTAACCACCTGAACCAAAATAAAATGGCTTGTTCTTGTTTAACCTTCCTCTCCCTTTTCTTCATCAAAAAATACCTGCATAATTTCTGCATTCACCATCCTTTTTCTTCTTTTCCTCACCTCACAATGTCCACTTACCACAGTATACATAACAGATATTCAGGGCTGGCTGCTAGGATTTGGTCTAGACCTAACTCTGCCAAGAAAGAGCAAGAGCACAGATCAGAAATCTCTTCTGTCTGCAATGTCTTGTCTTTCACATGCTTGCTAGCTGTGTCCATCAGTTCTCTCTTATTCACATGTATAATGAAGAACTGCTTGATTTGAACTTTCCATTTTGCTGGATACCAGCCACAGGTTTCAAGGAAATCAAGCTTTATAGCTTGGTAACCCATGGTAGCCCAGGTACAAAAAGCTTCTCCTTTCTGTATTACAGTTATTTACCTGCCAGAATGTATGTGTTTTCCGGATTTCCTAGTTGCCAATAAAGTGTGAATAGCTGTGTGCCTTGATAACTGAACTATATATTGATTATTTTTACAGAATGTGATGTTTTCCATGAATGAAGAAATAACATTTGACATTATCCAGAGATTTATTAAAGATATTAAGTGATAAGAGGAACTATTACCCCCTATTTTCCTGTATTTCCTGCCATAATTGTGTTATATATTTTTGTAGGTTTCATTCCATTGTGGAAAAGCTTTTAAGTTTTTCTGTATAATATTTGTTATTTCTGTTCTATGAAGCAAACGTTTTTGTTCAGCAGGACAGAAATTGTTCCTGCTTTAGGACCTAGATATCTGCCTGGTTTGTGGCACTAAAATTCCTCAGCTGGCAATTCAGCCTTGGGTTTCTGTTTAATTAAAGAAAGGGAAGGTGTGCCTTGAAAGAATGGTTCAGGTACAAGTCAAGTCAGTTCAAGCAGGGTGTGTAACTTCCATTTACACTTGAGCAAAACTAGGGACAACCTGCTCTGCCCATACAGTCAGGATGAAACTTTTAAATGTACGTTCAGAAGAAACTGTACAACTATTCAGTGCCCTACTAGCCCCATCTGGTTTGAAATTGCTTTTCTTCCCTATTTTTCCATTTTATCTTGAGATGGACTTAATATTGGCCACTCATTTCTGACTGTGGTAACTAGTGTTCTCACAGTGAAGGGCTACGTCTGTTTTAGGAAATGAGCCAGTGCCAGGGAATGCCCTGGGTATAGCAGCTCAGTCCTCTGCACAGCCAAAGCACTGGAGCAGTCCCTGGCATGGTTTTGGACCTGGCAGGCTGGCTCCCTTCCAGACAGATCTGGGCACGGCTCAGGAAATGGCACAGGCCAGGGACTATTCCCAGTAGACAACTTGGATGCAGCATCTCTGCTGTGGAGGGCAAGAAAGCGTAATAACATAGACATGGGTCTCTTACCGTTTGCCTCAGGGCCAGAGAACATTTATGATAGTATTTGAATAACCAGGATAGACAAAGCAAGAGGCTTTCTGTATTTATCCTGTGTTATGAATCCCTTGGTGCTCTGGCGGTGCTGTGCAAAGCATCCAAGGCAAGTACAAATCTGATCCAAAACCCACTGAAAGCAACGGAGGCCTTCTGTTGTTATTAATGAGTTTTCAGTCAGACTGTAAATAAGTACTAAATGTTAAAAGGAGAAGTATTTGAAAAGTGAACATATGGGGGTAGATATACGTTACGGATATACCTACTTTTAAAGAAAGGAAAGCAAACCCAAGGACTTTAACAGAAAAGAAAAATTCAGCCAGACTTTTAATAACGTACTGTTTTTTCATGTCTTACTGCACCATGTCTTACTGTGGTGATTCCGCCTAAATGCTGATATCAGTCACTGAGTTATACTTTGCTTTAGACTTTATTTAATAGGCTAAATATATTATTTCATTGCAAAATTAACAGTTTTCTCATTAAAATGTTTCAGTATGGCACTTTAATCTGTCATCTGAATAGAGCCTATACTGGCCCGATTTCTAATTTTGTGATAGCAGCATTAATTCAACCTAAATACTACTTATGAAATAACTGTGATGTTTGGAATGCTACATTTTATGTTTGAGAAAAACGAACGTTATAATAGGACATTTGGGAGTCATAGCTCAATTAAAAAAGTTCAAGATTTTCTTTTAACTAAAAAGTTTTATCATGTAGACTTCCAGTGCATCAGATTTCTTTGAAGAGTGAGATAATGACTCAACAAGGAAAATAAGAAGCAGATATATTAAATCATTTCCATGATTGCCATACTCTGACTTTTCTTTTTAAATTAAGTGAAATTTGGGTCCATCCTGTGCCTATGACTTTGTCATGAGTTTTAAATCCACCCTCTCAGGGTGAATTTAATTCTTTTCCAGAAACACTGAGAATAACAAGCAAATATGGATTTTGTGATCTGCCTCTTTTTCATACCTTTCCTCTTACACTTTTCTGGTAATGTTAATGCAATTAATTATAGGTTTATTGGAATACAGAGTGTGCTTATAAGGAAATAATTGTTACACTTTGATTTGTCATACTCTGATTAAAAACACAGTACATGTGATTGCTTCCAGCTATTAACTATGCTGCAGTTGAGGGGCAAATTATGCCCCCAATCTAAATATCTGTACAAATTTGTAGTCCATACATCCTCATTAACTGCAAGATTAGTCAGAGCTGAATTTGACTGAGTCAGAGATACCTTTTTGGCAACGTCAGTTTACTGAAATAATAACCCAAATGCTCTTAACTGTTGCAAAGTGTGTAGGTTTTCACTTAAGGCTTGTATTCCTTTTATAATCATGTACTCCCACCGTGCTCTTAGAGCTGATACTTCTCTGTAGCTAGTCTCTCACAAGTAGGCATTGGATGACTCTTCAAATAACATTTATTGCTAACTGGAAACTGTTAAGATGCTGTTACAAAAAAAAAAATGTTGAAACCTGGTAAATCCATCCATCTGGTGAGAACAGCAGGGCAGAAGTCTGAACAAAAAGCTAACACTGAGTGTGTTGGTGAAGAAGTTTAACTGTAGAAGCCATAATTTCTTCTTTTCCACTCTCCTAAAGTATTTCTGATTGCTTCAGAAAGTTGATAAGGAGTGAAGGCAGTGCATGCTTGTGTCTGCAGGGATTCATGGCAGCCGGGGGAGGTTCACATTAATGTGGACAATTAAAAAAGTCTAAACTTCTGTGTTAGGTGACTGAGAAAACATGATGGTAAACTGAGTTTCAGACCAGTACTTGATTGATAAACCAGGAATCAGAAGGGATTTTTGAAGTCTTTAGTGTTAACAGAAGGCTTCCCTGTATTTTTTATAATTGTCCACAGTTTTCCCATCTAAGATACAACTGTGCAATGATAAACTGTGTGGAATAGAAATATTATGATAAAAAGTCAGGAGACACCGTTGTTATGCTCAGGGATATTATGGGTAGTGGGGAGACAGGACAGAGAAGGATACCCTAGCACAGAATATAAAGCCAGGACCTGCTGGCATGATAAAGCATCTTGAAAATAACAAATGCAAAGTCCTGCACCTGGGAAAGAATTACCTCTTAAAATGGGGGCAGACTGCCTGAGGAAGGGTACTGGGTACCCTGGGAGCTGGGCAGGAGGTGGCAGCAGACCCCAGCAGCAGAGACAGCGAGGACATCCAGGGCCATGTCAGCAGGAGCACTGCCAGGAGTTTGGGGCAGGGGTTGTCCCCTCTGCCCAGCACTCGTTGTTACATTGTCAGTCCACATCTGGGTACCGTGGCCACTTTGCCCCCCC
>VZRU01000073.1:283953-300139 GCA_013398155.1 Pedionomus torquatus | reverse complement strand
CCCACACCCATACAGAAAGACACTGATAACCTGGATTTGAGTTCACCCCTGCAATGCTCAGGGCTGGAGGATGTCCCTGTGCATGGAGGCTGGGGCAGAGGTGGCTTCGGGGGCATCGCACAACCACCCCAGTGCTTATGGGGAGGGATGGAGATGGAGCAGTCAGACCCATCACAGCCATGTGTGGCAGGGCAAGCTACTGCAGGCATGAGCTGGAGGGATTGGGGTTCAGACTGGGTACTGACACCTCTCCCCATGAGGCCAGGCCAAGGGCCAGAAGGATGTGCTGCCCAGGGAGGCTGGGCAGACTCCATCCTTGGAGGATTTGAAAAGCCAGTTAGGCAAGGCCCTGAGGAACTTGGTCTGATCTCACAGCTGGCTCTGCTTAGAGCAGGTGTTCATGAGGGACCTCCTGAGGTCCCTTCTGACATGAATTACCCAGTGATCCTAGGTAAGTTTTGCAGCACTGGAACAGTGTACTGGTTACATCTGACTAAAGCATCTTCTTGTTATCCTCTTAATGGAAAATATTTTCTTCAGAAACTCACTTATTTTACATGAAGTCCAAAATAAATGAACAGTACTTGTTTGTTAGGCATACACTCAGGAGCCTTTTAGAAGTTAACCAACATATGTGGTTCCACTTTTTCCACAGACTCACGTGAATCTGCTCCTACAAAGAGCTGAAGATGCCTATATATTAAAAAAATAGTACAGGTACCTTTATATAATATTGATTATTTTG
Source organism: Pedionomus torquatus (assembly GCA_013398155.1). NCBI lineage: Eukaryota > Metazoa > Chordata > Aves > Charadriiformes > Pedionomidae > Pedionomus > Pedionomus torquatus. The sequence continues at coordinate 299,394 of VZRU01000073.1, read as the reverse complement.
AAACAACATATAAGCCTCTTCCCCATGCCCAAGACTAATTAAATAAGATACTATGAAGCATATGTTCTTTATATAATCTTCTATTTAGAAGCTAAAGGTGTGCATTTCCTACAATAGAGCAAATGGAGTCAACAGATCACTATCTAGACAGCTCTCCCAAAAGATCTCCTGCCTATCTGTCCACTACTTATTTCTGCCAATGTGGGATGATATTTTAGCTCAATAGTAGCTATCCACAAGTCTTTGTAGTATTTCATTTTACAGATACAAAGGAGAAAAGTTAACCTATTTTTCCAAGACCCTTTCATGAATGCCATGAAAAGATATCAATGTACCTGTGAAACAAAAGGCTTCTGCAAATAGGAGTGCATGAAAAAGTCTTTCTACTTGCACATTCTCAAATGAATTGCAGATGTCAGGAAAATCAATAAATCTCTCGGATATCAAGAAAAATAAGGATCCCAGCCACTTCCCCCGAGACTCTTTATGTAAAAGGTGACACAATAATTATGTAGGTGGATTATGATCTATAGGCAAGTGCACTGACTATTAACATCTAAAAGTGACATTTCCTTTTCAGACAAATTTAAAATGAGCTGCAAAGATGCATTTTGCAGTCAACTTGCTTGTACAAAAGCTAAATCAGGCATGCTCTTATAATTGTACTGTATGCATTTTCCAGCTCAGACTCTGATTCTCCCGCCTCTCCCAAGTCAGTTGCTGTGGGTAGAGCTGGCCTAATTTTTCCAATGCATTGCATATTTGCCTAAATACATAGTTTATGAAACAGTGCCACTGAAGCACTCCAATCGGATCTGGCAAAAAATAATGATCAGGGCATGAGGGAGAATTAAAAAAAAAACAAACAACCAACATTGAAATGTCTTATTCTGACAGCTTGGAAATGAACTTTTTGACTTTTCAAGACAGCTTTTTTGTTAAAGGAAGAAATGTTAAGAAAGATTCAGAGTTAGATAACTGAAAGCTAAATAAAACTAAGAAAGCCCTTTTCAATGAAATGAAACATTTCAAGTTGACCAGAATGGATACATAGTTTTTGGGGTTTTTTTGATTTTTTTTTTTTTATTGCTTTATTTTATTTTTAAAATGTTGGCACTTGGTAAACCAGGTGGGCTTTTTTTTCAGTTCAGGTGTTAAAATGAAAAATTCACCATGCAGTCAACATTAAGTTTGGAAATCTGTAGGCAAAGTATCTGTTACATGGGGAAAAAAATGTGTTTCCTGTCCCCTTGAAAAATTCTCATGTGCTTAAGACAAGAATATAACATATCTTTGGGAGAGCTGAGGATATCATTGGAAATGTTGTAATGTTGGTTTTAATAGCTAGTCTTCTGACCTCCATTGGTTGCTTCTGTCATTGTGACAAAGCTTAAATAGCCACAACCAAAATAAAGGAATAGCTCTTTGAGAGCTGTCATAGAAGAAAAATTTCCATTTTAGAGTGCTAAATGAGGGTCTCTGCACCCAGGTCAGCCATAAGATGTCAACCCTCAAAGCAGGCAGAAAGACAGGAAGACTGAAATGGAGCTAAACAGAGACCTGAATTCAGCTTTGTGTTCCACGAAACAAACAAAATTATAGCAGGGAAAAAGTATGTATATATATTCATCACAAAATGAATAAAAACACAGGAAAGAGGAAAATCCATCAAAAATTGCATAATGTTGCCAGTGCAGCATTTCATGTAGCCTCATCAGCGCTGCTGTACAGGGGTGGAATGGGGATAGCCAGGGATACCAGAATTGCAGTGGGGGTTCCTCCTACCATCCCCATTTGTTCATGGTCTTGACTCCCAGCTCTGAGCCTGTCTCTAGCTCCTGAACTCCAGGGGGAACCACTGCTTGGCCACATCTCATGGATTAGCCCTATTTTTTGCGGCACACTGAGCTGAGAAAGCCAGGCAAGCTCAGAGCCAGCTCCAGGCACTTTGCTGTGAGCTGCTCCATTTTAAATGGATCTGCCGTCACTCAAAAGGAGAAAAAAAGAAGGTTATTGCCCTTCTCTTTGGAGAAATGCCTGTGCACTGTGGGCAGCTTGGGAACTCGTAAAGGATCAGGCCTCCTCTTGATATCTTGAAGAAATTTACCTAACAGACTATGACATGACATCCTGGAGCTCTATAGAAAATGACAATTGATGGCTGGAGAGCCCTGAGGCAGGGTAGATAATGCCCACAGGGAGGCTCTGCTTGGAGGAATCTTGCTACATATGGTTTCACATCAAAGGCCATTTCATTTCTTGTGGGAGGAGACGAGAAGAAAATAAACCCATGTTACAGCTCATATCAACTAATGCTATGGAGAAAGACATTGCAATGATGACAGTGGTATATGAAATATATAAACATGTGAAATAGTATAAAATCGAAAAGAGATGCAATATAAACATATGCTGAGCTTTCTCAGCTGATATATGTGTGAAAAGAAACAGTAGAAATGAAATTTTTTTAATGCCTTTCACTTCCATAAACTCCAGACCACGGTAAGTGGAACACTAGCAAAAAAAAAAAAAACAAACCTGCAAAGATCATGGACTTAAACATTCCATATTTATCACTGGACTCATGAGTTAAGTGATTAATTGAAGTCATTTGATAAAGTAATTTGATTTCTGTGTGTTAGTTTCTTCTAGTTACATGTGAAAGACAATGGTTAATAGGAAGCTGACAAGCTTTTTCCCTGTTTGTGTCAGGTGCTGAAACTAATCTGAACTTGAGGAGCAGGGAAGATCCAAATACATCAGATACTGGATCAGAAGCCCAGGATAAAAATGCAAATAACCATGGAACTCAGTCATCTAATCCACTGTCCAGTTCTGTGACTGCCGAAAATGGAAATTCAGTATCAAATGGTAAGCAGTTTTTAATCCCAAATCTCTTCTAACATAAAATTGCTGAAGTGTTTCCTTGAATGAGCTTTTTAAGATAAAGTCAAGCTGGAATCTTCCGAGTTGTGAAATATCTGTGTTTGTGGAACCGGCTTAACTTTGTATGTGTGAACTGATAAGCCCTTCTCCAATAAAAGCTGAATGTGAAGAAAATAAAACAACCTCTGTTGAGGAATTTGTAATTAGTTCAGCTTCAAGTCTATAAGCAACCCGAGGCATGGAGGACTGAGGTTTGAGCTTTCTGATCCTATAATCAGTACAAATCGGACAGAAAATGGAAAATCAGGATCTTCCTTTGCTATAGATGGCTTACTACTAAATGACAAATTGCTTATCAAGATGATGATCAAAATGGTGCAAGAGCAATCACAGAACAAATGAAATCTTTTAAGCATAAATCCTAAGGATGTAACACCTGTATTACATGAAGTCACACAATGTAAATACGCAAGTATGAATAGACACAAGACAAATAGAAAGTATTTAATTTCAATGTAACATGGGGAAGCAGATCTCTAAATACTTGCTCGGCAGTGGGGACAATTATCTTCATGCTGACAAGTCTCAATATGATTTGTGTAAGCAGAGCCATTGTACAGCCTTTACCATTACAGGTAGAACTACACATAATGGAGTTGATAGTTTGAGACTTATACTGGAGAACTGAAAGGGAAAAAATATTAGGTCAAGTGAGATAATGCATTTTTTTTCCAGATATGCTATCTTCTTTTTTAAAAAAACAAACAAACAAAAAAAGAACAAACTAGACCAGCTTAATATGCTATGTTTTGAAATTAAAAATTAAGCTTTATTATCAAAATGAAACATATAAAAATCAAATAATTCCTTATTCAGAAGGAATTCAGAACAGAATAACCTGTTCTCCAAATTCTGTAGTGCTTGGCTGAAATAATTCTTCCTGCTCTCTGATAATCAAAGTAGAACTCATCCAGTCTGAAAAGTTATACAAGTGTAAAGGTGCATTCATTCCTGTGTGGAATCAGGAACACACCATGACAGCGGAAAGAGACATCTTTGTCCATTACAACTGTGTCCCCATTTGTATCAGTATAATAACTTGTGGAGGAGGGGAGCATATTTTCAGTATGTATAGCAGTCAGACTGTTAAATTAACACAAAAACTATGGGTAGACTAAGTCTTTGATTCCTTTCTATGTAGTATTTTAACCATATATTCTGATGTCGTAATGGGACCTGGGGGAGATCAGCTTTGTGTAAGAGCCACCATTTTATCCCCAGGCCCCTTAATGGGGAGTTTAATCATAAGAGCTGTGTTTCTTTCATCTTAGAAATTAAATGATGCTTTAAGTTTATAATTAGTGATTATTATAGTTAAGTTAGTAAATGATCTCAGTTACTGAAATAAATAGTCATTTCTTGAATATAAGGCCAACTAATAAGTGAGATGGGTGCTTGTAATTTTTTGTGTGAAGTTTTTAATGGTGTATTTGCAACCATTTGTCAGGGCTGTTCATACAAACAATATACTATAGTATCTACTTATGCATAATCTAATTCTTTCCAAACTATTTGTATGTGGAAAGTTTAATCATAAAGGTGTGATGTTGTGCAATGGAATTTTCCAGTATTTTTTCCATTAAAAAACACTGGTTCATCAAACACTAACTTATCATGGAAGGTTCCCAATTTTGATTTTGATTTTCCCAGCTTTGATAAGGAATGGTTTTGATATTCACTGTATACGATGAGTAAAAAAAAAACCTCCCTGTAGGTCTGCCAGTATCCCACTGGTTAAGGAATTAGCATTATTTGCACTATTTCAAGGTTCAAATCTGTTTTGTCAATCAGACTGTTAAGAAATGATGAAAGCTTTGATTTTACCCTGTTGCAGAGCAAAATCAGATTATAGATTTTGAATCAGATTATAAAACATGAATTCAAAGCCAGTTTTTCTTAGGAAAAAAAATCCTTCAAAGACTCAACCTTAACATCTTCATGGATTTGAAATCTTTGTATTGTTGGATACATCTAGGCAATACTGATACCTGAGAATGTGTTGTGAGATGTTTCCACATAAAATATCATAGAATCATAGAACACTTGGAAGAACAGTTGGAAGGAACCTTAAAGATCATAAAGTCCAACCCCCCTACCATGGGCAGGGACACCTCCCGTTAGACCAAGTTGCTCAAAGGCCCATCAAGCCTCACCTTGAACCCCTCCAGGGACAGGGCTTCCACAACTTCTCTGGGCAACCTGTTCCAGTGCCTCACCACCCTTACCATAAAGAATTTCTTCCTAATATCTAATCTAAATCTCCCCTCTTCCAATTTAAAACCATTACCCCATGTCCTATCACTACACTTCCTGACAAAGTGTCCCTCTCCAACTCTCAAATACTCTTTCATTTCTTTGTGTATATTTCTTTGTGTGTGTATTTTCTTTGTGTATATTTCTTTGTATACCAGACTCCTCTAGCTATGAGGAAACTAAAACCTGAAATGCATTATTAAACAGTTGATCCTGAGATTACAAAAGTCTTGAATATAATCTGCTTCCCACTGTTACATAATACAGCTATATAATCTACTTTCCACTGATAGAACTAAAGTCTAGATTCATACATTACTCATAAGAGTCAAAATAGAAGCAATTTCTGATGTAATACTAGTCTTTTGCTCTCATGAATGAAATGTCAGCACCACTTCTCTGAAGCACCATGAAACTTAAAGTCACTACGGTCATAAGAATGATCATTTTGATAAAGATCTTAATCTTCCTTACAACCTGATGAATTCTTTAGAAGAGCATTACTAAGCAGCTAAAAAGCTGGCTGGCTCAGCTTCCAAACTAATGCTGTGTTGTTTTCAGAAGCTGAGTTTTATTTCTGGCACTGCTACTAGTTCAGAAATTTAATAGAAGATAACATTTCATTTTATATATTCTTTGGTTTATTGTTACTATTAGGAGTAACACCTTTCTATGGCTCTGTGTGACTTTTCTGCCACAAATCTTCCACACCTACCAGATTTTTAATCAAAGAAAGAGCTTTTCGGCTATTTCTTGTCCAAACACAAGGAGTAATCAGAAAGCCTATAATAACCTTTTACATTATAATGCTGGGAGTCATGTTCCTAAATCACCCAAAACAGCAGATCCTCTGATGGGAGACACTCGAACACTCCAGGTAGCAGGTTACTGAAATTTGTTGTCATTTCTAACTAGTACCAAATAGGATATAGAGGAGTGTTTAATCATGATTCTATGATTAAGTTAAATGTTTATATATGACAACTACAATAAGTGACTGAGGTAACCTAACCTTTGGTTAGTGAAAGGAGACATTCCCCAGAATCTGTCAGTTCTGTGCTTGCAGTGGAGTGTGTTGTAGAGGTACTTTGTGTAATGCAAGTGAAAATTAGAGTAGAATCATAGAATCATAGAATGGGGTTGGAAGGCACCTTAAAGATCATCAAGTTCCAAAGCCCCTGCTATGGGCTAGACCAAGTTGCTCCAAGCCCCATCCAGCCTGGACTTGAACACTTCCAGGGATGGGGCATCCACAGCTTCTCTGGGCAACTGGTTCCAGTGCCTCACCACCCTCATCATAAAGAATTTCTTTCTAGTATCCAACCTAAATTGCCTCTCTTTCAATTTAAAGCCATTACCCCTCGTCCTATCACTAGACTTCCTGATAAAATAGTTATTGTATAGATGAGACAGCCCTATTGGATCAAAGGAGCATTAGGCTCCGTTATGCCCAATGGTCACACAGGCACACATTTTGCACTGTGCGGTTCATCCAGCTCCATTGGCACACTGCTGTCCCTCCAAGGAAGTCTCTCTAGTTATTCCTCTTCTCTTCAATTTTCACTGAAGTCCATTGCTTGTGTATGGAGATCCATGTAAATGGAATTAATATATAGTTCATCTTGAACAGCATAAGAGTAACCATCAAGAACTTGTCTGTTTCACCAAAAGCCCTGTGCATTATTCAGATAAGGAAATTAGTCTTGTCTAACTTCACCTGTCAAGAAGGTAGCCATTCTGTCTAAGCAGGCCACCTGTAGGCTACAGCTTTCTGTATACTCCTTTGAAACTTACCACCAGATCTAAACAACAAGTCACTGAACGGAAGAGGTGCCAGGGCAGATAGTCTGACAGAAAAGGGGCATGTCACCAAGACACAGGCTACATGTTGTTGAGCACAGAGCCTTACATATTGCCTTTCCTGGTGATGCCTTTTTTACATCTATAGCAGGCAATGCATCAAGTGGAGCTGATCAGTAGATCTGGCCTGCATGTGAATGCAGAATCATGGAGGAAGGTAGAAGGTGTGGGGAATGACGTGTGGCCACAGTTGCAAAGACCCAGACACATTGTGGTGTTGCTGTTGTTTTCAAATATGGGTGTTGGATTCCAGGAGGTGCAGGATCTCCAGTTTGGGGGGCAGCAGGACCTATGAAACTGGAGGTTCTCTGGAACCACTTCTAGATGTCCAGTCATCTAGATCTCAATATTTGAGATGCAAGCAATTTATCTGAAGGATCCTAAAAGGAGTATCTGAGGACAGGGGTGAAATGGAAAATAGAAAATATAGGAAAAAGATCAGGGATTGAGTGTGGGATCCTTTGAAGCAATATAGAAAAGGCATTATATAGAGTAAGTGGGTAAAGGACTGGATGTCTAGTTTGAATACATATATTGTGTGGGACAAGGTCATATTCTTGATTATGTGAAAAAAATACATTTCTTTCATTTAACTTCTCTAATTAGACATTATTGATTCAATCATATTCCTTGCTATCATCTTCACCACCACATATAATTGCAGTAATAATGTTATTAAGCATTATTTTGCCAAAAAAATGCCAAATTAGACTTACTTTTGGTAACTTGAGAATAGTTTCAAGAAAGCCCCGTCCAGATGGTGTAATTTGTGCTCCAGCCTGAACCCCTAATTAACTTACGTTCTTGTAGTTCTGCCCCTGCCCCTGCTAAGCCTATGCTTCCAACCTTGTGCTGAATTAAGCAAGGTCTTATTCAATGCACAGCTGTGGTATCCTAATATTTACTTAGGTGTACGTAAAGGAAAACTCTCAGAATATAATCAACGACTCCATTTATCTTTCCAGACTCCACCAATTTGCTGCTTGCCATGTCTATGATGACGTGCTGCTGCTATACATGGAAACTTCACTTATTTGATAAGAACTCTTATCAAAGTTCTTTTCATAGAAATAAACAGAAGATCATTGATAACCTTACTCTTAGCTCAAGGCTGTCATGGACGATAGATCCTAAAGTGTAAGAATATAGTTCAAAAGCAAGACCTTTTTTTCAAAATGCTGCTGGCCTAGGAAAGTGTTTTGTCATCAGTAATGCCTACTTTTAAAAGGCATTTTGCATTCAGATGTGGATAATTTTGTATTACTTTGAGATGTATCCAAACTGAATCCATGTGGATAAATTATTAGTTTGGGAAATTATTTGGAAAAAGGGGATATGACTTGTGTTGACAAAAATGGATTTTGGGAAGTAAATTTATTTCAAGCATTTAATTTGACAAAAATACATAAATTTTGCTAAGGAATATTTTTAAGTTGGCCAACACGGAATTTAATGAAGGTAAGAAGGGAACAGTGGTAACTTACATATGTTTTACAAACCTCATATACTGGAGAACTGAACATCAGACCTTGACCCACTACATAGTTCATACATCATGGTCCAGTTTCAAAGCTGTGCCAATGTATCATTATAAGGGGGAAACTAAAAGTAGGGTAGAGGCCAAAAAGGTATAAGGATCATTCTCCTTAAAATTATTATTTTCCTCACACAAAATCAAGTTATTTTGTGGGATTGTTCATGCAATTTATATCTCCAGGAGTTAAATCATATAACAGTAACCATGTAAGAGTTAATGTTTATTTACCAAAGTTAAAAACCACATCCCTCATTTTTAATACTGAAAATACTAAGATGGAAGACAAGTGTGTTTCACAGTGTGTTTCTATGCCAGTTTCAGGATTGAACAAGAAGCTGAACATGAACATGAAACAGAACTATGTCTAGTGCAATACCTAATCTCATAAGTAGTTTATGATTCATTGTATTTGGACTTTGAATTTTTCCATTATGATTCTGTGTATGTTGTGTATAATAGGCAAAGAGTGGGGCTCATGTCATTTTTCCTTATCTAAGAGTTACATATCCAGCCCCAGAATCATGTTACCTAGTTTTAGCCACACAAAAGGCAGATGCTTAGTTTCATCAAATATTTCAGATTAGATGCTATCCATTTCTAGTTAGTACATCTCAGGTGATCTACACAGAACAATTCAACTTGCTTATCTCTTACCAGGATGAATCCTCTTCTCATGGTGCCTAGCTATGTTCAGTTGTGATATGCTGTTTATGGATGCCTGAAAATAGCACGAAAATGAGGAATATATGCTCTACGAAGCAATACCAAAATTGCTGGATACCAGGCCTACCACGGTGTCTGTGGTTCTAGTTTGCAAGGGGCTTACTAATGCCTTGTCATGGACTCACTGTATTTCTGCTTCTGTCTTTGCTTCCTCTCATCCTGCCTTTCACATCCCCTGTGGTGCTGGGTGAATGGTCTTCCCATTCCAGGGGAAGTGATGGGGAAGCACCAGCAGTGAGCCTTGGTGTAGGATCTGAGGTGTTTGTTTTTCTCAACTACCGAGGGAGGGAGACTACCCGGCTCTTTTTACCCTGGATGACTGGGTTTTACACAGCTAAATTTCAGGCAGCTAATTCCCACATGGAGAGTGGACAATAAGAGCAAGAATCAAAAAAACCCATTGCACTGAGATGAAGTTGTACGTCTTGGACGTATTATTGGCTTTGAGGGCAGATGGCAGGACTGTTTTCCTTTTTCTTTGCATTTCTTCTGCAATGAAAAGGTGCCAGGGGGAGAGGAGCCAGGGATTTACGCGTTGTGGGAGGAATCCCCGGGCAGTATATAGGTAATGTGTTATTTGTAGGCTCTTTCAGTGCAATTCCTCCTTCTGTCAAGCATGCATACCTTCGATACTATTCATGCTTGGTAAACAGTAATTGTTTCAGTTTCAATAAGCATGGAATTTGCAAATATCCAGGTAAATTTGTGGGTTTTTTTGTTCTTTTTTAGTAAAACATGTCAAGGTCTTTTGAATCTCATGCTGAAATCAGCCAATGCTTAAATATCAGATTGTAAACTAGTGTTGTTCTGTTCTAGGTTTACCAGAGGAAAATGAATACTCAAGACTGTCAGCCAGCACTATGGCAGGCTCATCGATTCAAAGACATAGAGAGAGCCACACCAGTCAGGTAAATATTTTGTTGAAAGTCTACCAGAGCCAGTAAAAGAAAAAGAAAAAATACTAGCTGCATATTGAAAGCTGTCTTGATTGAAATTTGTGTGCTACATTGAAAAATGTAGACTCCTTTTACATGTTTGTATTCAGCTTAAGACAACAATTAATTTACTCTTAACTTTTTTTGTGGGGAGGATAATCATCCTGAAAGGTTCTCGTAGTATAGTTTATGCAACTTATTGTTACTGGTTGTGGGGATATTATTTTCAGGCAGGAAATAAATCTCTTCACCCTGAGAGAATCAAGATGTTATCTCTTTCAAGATATTCATGCATACCAGAAAGAACTGCATGATAATGCACCTCATAGGAATAAATGCATAACTATATCATCCTTTTGTATAGAAAAGCAATGGTGTCTTTAAAAGCAGTCTTCAATGGTTTTATGCAAATATAAATAAGTAAAAACTGAAATCAAAATATCTATCATTTAAAACAGCAATAGGTACTGAGATAGTGTGAAGCTTGCACTTAGGTTCTTCTAAAATTTCTGTTTAATTAATGTCATAAAATAAAACCAGGGAATTGAGTTTGACACGTAAAGTGAGTAAAAAGCAATGAAATTCACCATAATGTATTCTCTTCATTCTGTTCTTCAGCATTTTGTATATATTATTGTATATAACGTGAAGTAATTTACTTTCTAAATAGCCAGTTCAGGCATGAAGGCATTCAAGAAATTTAATTTTATTTCACTTAAATGGCATTAGTGTAAAAGGGTAATCTCAAGTCATTTTTTTTTATATGAGATGACCATAAGAATTTTAAAGTAAAGTCAGATTTTGTCCAAAGAAAATATGTTGGAGCTGAGAGGAATTTCCTCAACAGAAATTTCTCATTAACCAACAGTACAGTTTCCAAATTATTTTACCAGAATGCAAAGGAAGTGCTTTATCTAATTTTAAAGCTACTTTTTGTCTACAGGGGACAGCTGAAATTTTATTACAACAGAATACTGGCCCTAACTAAGCAAATGAATGTTTGGTCCTTGACTCCAACAGGAGTGGGAGTCAACCTTCAACATCATATTCAGTCTTAACATAAATTTGAAAAACAATAGGTTTTCAACTGAGTAAATATGTGAGCAAACTAGTACAGAATTATTCACTTTTTTGTTTTCCTGCTCCATTGTCCAAAGCACAGGCATAACTACAGCACCTATTGTGAGCTGAAAAATTGGGCCAAGACAGCACACCACCATAGTGCTGTCTCTCAGCACTACACTCATCTCTTCAGCTATTTAAGTGAGACCGGCCAGGGCTGCCCTGGCACACATAAGCACATACCCATCTTGCACACAATAACAAATCTTTGCCATCACTGTACCTCTCACACTCTCAAAATGTACTTTGACCGTACTACCTCCAGATCAGTGTATTGGATGAGGATATGGACTTATCCTCAGCACAGGAAGGACATGGACCTATTGAAGTGGCTGCATAGGAAGGCCACAAAAAATGATCAGAGGGACGGAGCACTTCTCCTTTGAGGACAGGCAACAGTTGGGGTTGTTCAGCCTGGAGAAGAGAAGCCTCCAGGGAGCCCTTACTGGGGAAAAGGGAGGACAAACTCTTAGCAGTAGCAAACTCTTAGCAATAGCAAAAGGGGTAGTGGTTTTAAACTAAAAGAGTGTTTATTTAGACTAGATAGAAGAAAGAATTTTTTTAAAATGAGGGTGGTGAGGGTTTTTTTAAATGAGGGTGGTGAAACACTCTTCCACTCCAAACTATTTTATGAGTCAATGATTCTATGATTGATTCTATGATTCTGAAGACAACTGGACACAATGTTTTTAATTGTCTCTGTTTCATGTTTTAATGATCAACCATTTATTAGGCATGAATATGGCCAAAGGGTCCTCCCTAGTGAATGAAAAATCCAAAGTTCAAGCACTGCTTCAGTTATAAACCTCACACAGTGAGACATCTTTTTGTCCTGAAACACACCTCTGTTGCTAAAATGCTTGCCTGGGGTCAACAAGGAACATATTTAAATTAATACATCAATGCAGTACATAGAGGGTTAAATGAACTGTGTATAGGGGAGCCATTATCGTCTTCTTATCTTTGCAAATTGGAACTGTATGCTTATGCGAAATTACTCTGCAACATTTAAATGCTTTATTTTAGAAGCAAGTCTTTAACCATTTATGAATGTTTATTTTTGATTTTTCAAAAGCTACTTGCCAAGAGCTGAACACAATTTTAATCCAGTCCTTTGAAATGTCACTTTTCAGTAAATAGATGTTTTGCCAAAGTCTTTCACAAGTCTTTAAAATAGATTCCATGACATGTACTCAGAAGTACATGCAGGGACAATCCTTAAATGCAAGCTCAATAACAACTGTGACAAGTTTAGAGAAGAAACCTACAGTACTGTGATTTTTGATACTATTGCCTTAATGAATAAACATCTTCCAAAACAGTCTTGCCAAAAGAAAAAGAAAAAACTTCCTCCCAAAAAAAGAAAAAAAAAAAAAAACCCTTAAAAAAAGTCTGTGCTCACAGGGCTGAGAATTCTTACTGCAAAAAGCATTCCTCACCATTTCCAAAGCATGACATATATTTGAAAATGATTGGTTTTAATTACAGTTGACATTTCTTAGCATGCTGCTGGTGACTCTAGCAGCATAGAACCCTATTGTAAAAGTCTTTGCCAGGCTTCATTGCAGTAACCTTATCACTTTAAAGTAATTCTTGCACAGACATATGAAATAGGACAGATTGTTTCACAGATCTGTGAAGGTACTGATTGACTAATTGCTTTAGAGAGAGAAACATAGACTGGGTCCTTGGATTTCTTGGCAGACACTCTGTCATTTCAGCTAAAGGAAACTGGTTCATTAGCTTTCAGGGACTTCTAATATTTATGGGCTTTTTAATATCTCTCTGCTAGTTCCTGACTGAAGTGACAGGAGTTAATTTCATTTTTGTCACAGGATCTCAACGCTCATCTACATCCAACTAAAGTTTAGGCATTGTAGCTTACGGTACCATCATGCTGTCACGTCAGGTGATAATTACCTGCATCACTGCCTGGTATTTCCTGCACACTGCAAACCTACACACTTCAGAGAGCAAAGTCTTCAGCTCAGTATCTGTCAACATGCATCATAAAGATCAATCTTTTCACAAACACTTTTGGAAGCAATTATCAAGTATGAAATACCACACTGATGTGAACTCAGCAACTAACTCTGAAATTTAATTGATTGTCTCTAAAGTAAAATCACTGAAGCTCCCCCCCCCCAAAAAAAAAAGTTCACTGTTGGCCATAAATGTTACTGTTCTAGGGCAATGGCTACCTAAAGGTCAATTTTTATTAGAATGAAAAAAGACAAAAATTGAAAATAACTGTTGAATTGCTAAGAAAACATTTCTTATTTGAAAGTTCTGAAATAAAATTCTACTTTCTTCTGCTAGACAAAGGGAAAGAGTATTAAAACTAAAGTTGATTTCTTCTCATCGGAAATGAAAGAACATACACCAAGAGAAAATAAAGTCTTGCATGTTAAAAAAAAAAATGTTTTTTTTAAAAACTAGTAACTTTTCCTTCATATTTTTTCTGTAGCTGTACAGTTGTAGTTTTCCAAGTGATTATATCTATAGGTTGCAAGGAAGTATCACATAAAATTATAAAAATCCTAATATCTGATGTAACACTGGAGCATCATCTTCATCCTCAGTGAAGAAGAAAACTGAACCATGAACTTGAGAGTCAAAACAGTTATCAAAAAGTTTTATGTGCATTAGTTTGTTTGGATTGTAGATCTGTAAGAGACTATTGGTAGCAGAAAGCTGCACATGTTCAGTTCACTAACTGAGCACACCAGCTTATTTGTATTTTCTGCTTTCCTTATAAACCAAAGCATTCTAGTCAAGGAAATCTTCAAAACATAAACTAGATATCTACAGTAAAATGGTACTGCAAGAAACAATATCCTAATTTACCGTCACAAGAAAACTTACTTTGCTCTTAGGGACTAAGCCCACATATTTCAGCTACAAGGACTGCATCGAACTCGGCTTCTACAGAAAACTTTTTGGTAGCTGGTCTGTGCCTCTTGCTCCCTGAAGAGCAGAAAACTAGGAAACTTCCTTTTCCAAATTTGATTCAAAATTACTGATTTAAAAATATTTAAATGCTTTTTATTTCAAATTGCTTCAGTGATTTGTTTAAACAGTTTGGGACTCCCAAACGCGCCTGGATCTATAGTCTTGAATTCTTAGCCTGTTTCCTTCCAGAAACAAAGAAGCCACCAAAATGGAAGAGATGTTTCTTCTGGTCACTTGTGCCATAATCTTGCTAAGGTAGAAAATTTTTTATGAGTAAGAGTCATTTCTATTCAGTCCCACTCCAGGAAGTGATCTCAAAGCACACTGAAGGCTCGACAAATGTTGAAAATGCTTGGCAGGGTCTAAAACCTAAAACCTCATTTAAAATAGAAGAGCTTTATAAAATATTACCTCTGTGCTCTTTTTCTTTTACATGAAGCATTTCTTACTTCCCTAGCCAGTCCAAAGGGCTCTGTTCTCCAGACAGTATTTATTGCTTCCTCTGCTCTTGATAGCTCCTATGAGTGTGCATGTTTAAAAGATAGAGCATAAAGACTGTTGAAATATATACATTCTTTGGAAAGTCAGCAATGGCAGCAAGATGAAATAGAGTGAACAAAAACAAGACTGTGTCTTTGGCACCTCACACAGAAGCTAAGCAGTCCCGTCATCTTCTTTTTTACAAATCCATGACTGTATTTTTTTATTTTTTTTTTTATTTTGGGTAAAAAATACTTTAAAGTTGTTATTAATATTCACTACAAAGTGGGATATAGTGTGAGAAAGATAGAGTGGAATGAAGAAAAGCAGGCCAGCTAAAAGACTCCTTGTTTCTTATGCAGGCAGCAAGAAGCAACATGGTCTGTCTGTAACAGGATGAGATGGACAACCTGGAGATAATGAACAGATGGGAAGTGAGGGGCAGATTAAAGACTAGAGTGCTAATAAGCGTGTTGGGGGGTGGGAGTGGGGAGTAAAACAGGCACCAGATAAAGGATGATTCAGAGAAGTAGGAATAAAATGACTGAGCGAGAAGGTAAATAATGAAATGGAATAGGGGATTGAGAAAGGGGAAAGAAGAAAGAGACAGAGAAAGGAAAAAAAAAAGGGGGC
>VZRU01000073.1:234240-283933 GCA_013398155.1 Pedionomus torquatus | reverse complement strand
GGGGGGGAATACCAAACACCAGAGAAGTGAGAAAAACAATGAAAGAAATATAAGAAAAACAGCAGAGAAAAACCAAGGACAGAGCACAGGATGGTGGAATAAAAAGAGAGAGGGACCAAGTAGAAAAGTAGAAACTGTATGTGGTGTTCCAGATATGATATTCATTTTCATATATATATCAATGTGATATTTTACATTCTGTAAAATAAATATGATTGTAATAATCCACCTACATTTACATGGTTGCTTCCTATACAAGGCAGTTCACAGCCATAATCTCCTGAAAATCCAGCCACCTAAGAAAGGTAGAAAATTTCGCATTAAAAGGTGCAAAGCCTTTTTGTGTAGTTTAGCTTTCCAGTGGCTGAATGTTGGCTTATTTATAATCAAATGATGTCACATGCCTTCAGTGTCCTATGGAAATACTCCCAGGACAAGACACAAATAAGCAAGCAGCTTGCCGTCCTAACTGGTTAAGTAATATTAGATATACAGTACACCCTGGTGTAAGATTGTTGTGGTTTAACCTAGCAGGCAGCTAAACACCACACAACCGTTTGCTCACTGCCCCTTGCAGTGGGATGGGGAAAAAATCGGGAAAAAAAAGGTAAGACTCATGGGTTGAGATAAAAACAGTTTAAAAGGACAGAAAAAGAGGGAAACTAATCATAATGATAATAGAAGATGCAACCAATGCAGTTGCTCACCATCCGCTGACTGATGCCCAGTACATCTCCGAGCAGCAGCTGCTACCCCCCAGCCAACTCCCTCCTGTTTTAATGTTCAGCATGATGTCGTAAGGTATGGACTGTCCCTTTGGCCAGTTTAGTAAGCTGTCCGGGCTGTGTCCCTTCCCAGCCTCCTCACTGGAAGGGCAGTATGAGAAACTGAAAAGTCCTTGATTTACTGTAAGCTCTGCTCAGCAACAACTAGAAAACATCAGTGTGTTATCAACATTATTCTCATTCTGAATCTGAAACACAGCACTATATAAGCTACAAGGAAGAAAATTAATCTATACCAGCCAAACCCAGGACAAAATCCACCCCTTATTCTATACTATCTACATCATGCCCAGATCCCACACTTTCCACTACACCCCAATTAACCAGCACCTCCTTTCCTGTCTTTTGAAATATACACACATATATCATATCATATAGCTTATTCTATAAGTCTATTACCTTTAAAATGTCTGTTGAGTTCATTTAGTCCATGACTTTGGGCTTCATCTGTCATAACAGTCCTTCAGGGGAGGTGGTGTGTGGTATTTGATTGTTGCATGCTGAAACCAGTTCTGGTTCCATCACCACTGGTCTTGTCTGGTTCTATCATGACCACGCTTTCATTAGAATTCATTCTTCATTAATCTGGGTAATTGTTACTGTAATACTATTGATGTGGTATATAGCAACCACAGTAATGATGAAATAAATTATTATAGAGCAATACTACATAGCAATTAACATAAGACAATTTAAATCATTGGCTTTTCTCCCCCAAAATCAAATTCCCTTGAGGTACACATTGGACTTCCCCATTCTTCCGCATCTCCCATCAAGCACAACCAGATCTTTGAGCAAAAGGAATTCTATGGATGGGTTTCCCTTTGCCTGAGGCAGGAATAACCTGTCTTCCCCAGCATATTTTTTATGTGCAGTACAGGGAATTTGTCTCCTTGTATAGTCCACCCTGGTGCAAGATTTTGGTTATGCACTTTTGAAACACGTTTTATCTGTCATGTGCTCAAAGAAGTAGGATAAAAAAATATGGTTATTTTTTCACATATTGTTATATTAAAAGATCTGCAGCCTTATCTTTTCTATTTTGTTTAAACCCCATAGTGCAGGTTGGCAGATTGCAGTAATATAGGAGCCAACATCTGACAATGAAAAATTGGAAATGTCTTTTCATATTCGTGAAGAATGTATTTATTGTTTCATTATAGCTTAAGCCATAGTTCTTATTTCATGAAATCTCATTGCTTTCAGCAGTTTCTTCCCTCAGAAAGAGCTGCATATTCATTATATTTTCAAGGGCCTTCTTTGTTCTTGTTTGATTTAATATTTGTTGCCAATCACTTCTTTTGTTGACTGTTCAATAGTTAAAAAAAAACAGAATAGTCAAGAATGCAGTGTGTTACTACACCCTGCCCATTGTCACTATTCTAAACACTGGGCTCTAACATTCGTTATTAATGTCTGTCGAGTTTGCCTATTAGCTGGAAGTAATCTTTGTTCATCTTTGAAGCAAAACATGGCAATCAAACAAGTGTGGTGTAATAAAAAAAATCACTAACACCTTTGTAAACACATAACATCCAAGAGAGAGCATAGAATGTTATATGTTTAAAATTGACCTGAATCAATATATACCCCTGAATTGTGGTTTTTTTATTGTTTTGACAGTAAACAAATCATTCTTTTTATAATGTCCTATACAGACAAAATCAGGTTTTGCAACATGGTGCGGCTTTATTTTTAGAAGACTTATAGTCAAAAACCTGTAGCTTAAATTGTATGAGTTAACACATAGTATAAATTCATCAGGAGGTACAATATCTTATGTTTCTGTATCAAGGGCTTTTGGAAGGCTGATGTCCCTCTCCTCAGCAGGTATGTCCTAAGTTTGATTGCTGTTACCTCCAAAAGGGAAACGCAGATTCTCCTGTTTGAACCAGCAGATGCCACAGTCATCCTCCTACACTTCTGAGGCCTCTTTTCAGTCTCCATTGCTTCATCTTCATTGCATTTTCCCCTGGCAGAAGGCTGTAATTGTTGAGGAGAAGGCAACAAAGCTTCCAAGTGTCCCTGCGCCCTCCCTAAGTTCCTGTGTTTGGCTCAAGTGTGTAGTTATTCCTCTTGGGCTGCCACAATGGCCAGTGGGTCACCTTAAAGGGCTGCTTCAAATTTGAGTTCAACGGGAGTGTGGTCCACTATCCCCCCTACACCACCTGTGGAAATTGACTTCACGTCTGACTTAGCCCTAAGTACTTGGTGTGAGAGAAAGTAAGTTGGTCCCTCTGCCCTTCATTTTCTTGCTGTCACACACTGCTGCATATGTGTAGATCAGCAGAGATTTAGACTGCTAATATACCATAAATTATGTGGTGTTTGCCTCTGGTGATGTTTGACCATAAGAGTAGCATTTCTATTCAAGAACAGGTGATACACAACATTAGCAAATATGAGTTGATGATTGATTTTGTAATTGCTTCGAAAGCATTGCAACAAACCTAGTCTCTGACTGAATGAGTAAAATATCTCCATTAATACCACAAAGCAGCAATGATCAATTAAGGAGCAGCATGATTCAGTTTCTCAGATATTTTTGTTAGAATTTGTACAAAGTGGTATCAGCATTGTTAAATTAGCTGATTTGAAGACATCTACAATAAATAATTTGTTTTCATCATTCATGTTGAGGAAGGCACAGTTGCTGTCCTGAACGTAATCTTTTTTTCAAGTGTTAGAGGTGAATTAGGAGGATGCTCTGACAGTTTAAAAGAGTATTGTGTAGTCAGTTTATCTGGAAAGAGAAATATTGCCTTAGAGAAAAAAAAAACAACAGTATATCTCAATATTTCCTGAGGTTTAGTCACTCTGGGAAGGTGTAATTTTGTAGTTGATAGCAGAAATCTAGAGCTGAAAGTAACTCAGCTAAAACAAATAATAGTAAATAAATAACTGAAACCCACAAGATCCAAATAAGTATATAAAATACACCTCTGTTTTGAATTTATAGGCTTGCCCAATTCTATTCCCAGCTCAGGTGATCAGAGTACCTGATGTACCCGCTGTCATATGTTTTTGAACATTGCCTACCTTGTCCTAGTACTTGCTGCCAGATTGTGCACTACCGCTATTCTCAGGATTTGTGCACTGATTTTATTTTGCAAAGATGTAATATCTTTATTTGATTGCTGAAATACCTATAAGCTGTATGGAAGATGATTAACCAAATTAATTGAGAATATTGTAGTCTCAGGCCTGTTACTAGTTCACTGAGGGAAAGGGACAAAAGTATGGAAGACCAAGCCCTGCTTTTGCCAAAAAAAAAATAAAAAAAATAAAATTAAAAAAAAACCAAAACATATATATATATAAATATCATCCAGAACAAGCAAATATCCTCCATAACAAAAACCCAAACAAACAAAATCAACAAAACCAAAGAAGACCCCAAGAGTATGAGAGCAAATCAAACAATTTATGCCCCAAAATAGAATTACCATCAGATGAAGAATATAAAAATCTTCTGAGACACCCCAAAGATGTGTGTAGCCCAAGAGTCTCTTTCTGATAAAAAGGAGAAGTCACTGCTGTCTAGAGAAAACAGAGAGGTGCAGGGTGCCTCTTTTGCTGGTGTGATCTTTCAGATTCCAACAGCCTGGAGGCAGAGTCCATTTTGTGGCTAGTAATCTTTAGTGGACTCTTCTTTCATGGATTTTTCTGGAAAATTTTTTCAGAAAGCCAAAGTAAGGCAAACAGTGGAATTCATGGTTTTTTTAGGATGAAGCTTGGGGGTCTTCCAAATGCCATGTGATAGCAGAGGGTTGGACTGGGCAATCCAAGATGCCTGTGCCTGTGTGTTGCTGACACCAGAATATCCTATTTCCAGCATCACCCCACATCTGATGCCTGGAAGACAGTTAAGTCTGTCCCTCAATAAATCCAGATAGCTGAAAAATGCTTGTCAGAAGAGAAGACATTTCTTGCTGACTCTTGTGGTACTTCCATTTTATTCAGAAATGTAGTCTCTTTTTATTTTAAATACAAAGTTACTTTTAAGATTATCCCCAATTTTTAAATATCAGCAAAGTTATAACTCCCTTTGGTATGTTGTCTATATAACACCTGTTGTAAAGGTAGTTTATTCTTTTGATGTAGTAAGAAATTTTAAGTGAGAGAGAAAATATATTTTCTTTTTTAGAACAAAGCAAATTCAATATATATATCAGTTAGGGATCTCATGTCTAACTCTATTCAAGCTGGCATACCTCCTCCAGAGCAATTCCAGATTTGTACCAGACAGAGCACCTGTCATCTTTGCCATTTTCTCCTTTCCAACAAACCCATTTGCCATCCATTTGGAGAGTTTTATTTTTGGAGATTGTAAAATTGCTCCACCACAAAGAAAAATCATCAGCAATTTAAAAGAATGATTAACTAAAATCACTTTACTGTTGTGTATCACATATCAATTTATTATGTCTAGTGGGACTGCATTTGCAAAAAAAATGCATGTCCCAATATTCACAAGACAATGACATGAATCAGCTTGGATCCCAGTGGTGCATTTGTATTTGAAGATTTTTAATTGGAGTTTAGAAGCATGTAAACTCATTTATCATAGCTGCTCTCTACTCCCTGCTGGGGTCTTACATGGCCAATGCAGGTTTCCCAATGAAACACAAATTTACATACCAATTTGATTTATGTTTAATGCCTAGGCTTCTTAACACACCCCTGATTTACTGTGTGCTTTCCCCTTGTATCTTTAAATGAGTATTGCATTGGTAAATGTAGGTTGACAGCTTGGATTTTTTCTTGATTCAAAAAGTGGTGGAAGTGTAATTCTTTCCGGAGTTACACTTTTTTGTAACACAGAAAAAAAAAATAATCTATTTTTAGTAAACGTATCTCTTTGTCTGATGGGCTGGGAGTTTATGAGAGGTTGCAGTGGACCTGTCTTGTAGTTTGGAAACAAGGTCTGAAAAACAGTCAGTGTAGGGGCTTATCGGATGCAAAAATAAAACAGTGAAAGATGAAGCCATAAAAATAAGGTAGAAATGTTTTGGTGAGAGATGCATGCCTGCCACAGGTTGAATCAAAATACATTGGTCTTGCTAATAATCACATACAGTAAGAACTATTTCCAGAATTACTGAATGAAGTTGTATCTTTATTTTTGAAATGAGAGGTGAGAACATCCTGATCCCTTCTGTCTTTAAAACTGCTGGTCTGTAGGAGATCCACTGGGATTTCTGAACTGCTTTTGAGGGCTCTAATAAAGGTAACTGTGAGTAACCTGTAGGCTGAAATTTGTTCTGCTTACATTTTTAGGCAGCCTACAAACCAGAAAAAATTAAAAACATGGGTTTTGTCTAGGCAGTTCCATTTCTAAGACAATTATGATAATTTATCATCAACATTTTATATTTATTGCGTAATTCTCTTTAGGTCCTGATCAAATTCTAGAAATGTAAAATCTTTGCTATTCTAGACTCAATCTCCCCATGGATTCTATGATGGGACCTCAATTTTACTAACAATTTAGAACACTAATGGAAAAGAAACATAATAGTGCTGTAATAATTAATTGTGAAGATCTACTGACAGTTACTTTAAAGTACCAACATTGACAAATCTTTTTCACGATTTAAAAATGTGAAACCTTTGACTTTCCATACTTTAAAACTCACCAAATTTTTTAACTATCTTAAGAAATAAGACTATAATTAAAATATTTTATTGACTTGTAACAGCTCATCTTGATTCTAAGACAAATTTGAAATCCAGTAGGTCTGCTTTAGGCCATAAAGTGAAATTCAGGCAGAACTTAGAATCCTAAATCCTGAATGCAACTCAGGAGCTCATTCTCCAATAACTGCAGTATTTATATGAGTGTAATTCAGTAGGCAAAATGGTACTTTTCATTGTTGCCACCATCTAATCAAAGTGCTCTGTCTCCACTTTCTCGTGTGTGCTAAACCCACAAGGGACTCACTCTTAAAGATTTGCTTTAGTATACTTTTCACATATGGACACCACAAAGCACAGGAGCCAAAGTCCTTCTTTCTTGCACTCAGAATCCACCTCTGGTGGTCACTGTGTCCTCTCAACACGTGGGAACACAGTCTTTTTAACTTGAGAGAAGTCAAACCCACATCTGATTTCTCAGTATGTTCTAACAACTAAGTAATGGTGAAAGGCCTTTTGTGTGTGTTCTGGTGGAACTGAGCCATTGGTGCTCAATCACCGATCAAAGTCCCCAGTGCCAGGAAGAGAGCACTTACTCCTGCAGTCTGATAGTTTGGACTGTGAGGTGCAAAGAAAGAAGGCTGGCATCTCGTCCCTGGGCTAATCACTACAAATTTGCTTTGTTCATCTTGCCATATTTTGCAGTGGAAAAAATGGCTCTTGTTTAACTGCTTCAGTCCATTGCAGTTTCCAATGAATAACTTTTGTAACTCCACATTGTCGTCTCTTGTACATCACTGTCACATCAGCTTTTCTTGCTTGCTCAATAAGGACCTCTGGATACCAGACACAGGAACGGTGTTTCCACCAGATAGCAGGGCTCTGAAACGCTAGGTGTTCAATTGCTAAATGTTTTTGTGGCTCTAGCCCAAATGCTATGGTGCCCATGTCTGATTTACCGTTGACTTGGAGTAAGAAAATCCTTGCCTAAAGTTGGTACCATCTCTAGTCCTTAACAGTTGAAGCTGCTTGTTCAGTGTTCATTGAAAAGATCAGTAGTCTTAAAGCAATTACTTCCTACACACCTCATTCACCCTTAACAAAATACTGTTTGGGATATAGAATAATAATGAAGAAACATAGCTTGCTGTTTTATATTGTGCTTCACGTAAAATTATTCAGTAAATCTTTTCTATAATGAACACATATTATAATTTTTCAGCTTCTCACAGGTCTAATCATGAATGGAAAAGAGAAAAGATACCTTGTTATTCAAAGAGATCTAGTTAAATTAATCGATTCATTTAAAACTCTGCCATTTCTTGTGCCTTTTCCTCCATTTGATTTCCACTGCATTGCCCTCACGTTTTCTTCGTCCAGGTTATAAACTTTTTCTGGCATACTTACCAGATCAGCCTCACAATGAGCAAAGATTTGAGATACTTTTCTATCCTTGTTTAAAAAAATGCAATAAAAGATATACACTTATTTGTGGATTGGACTAACACTTGTCCACTCTACATGGGAAAATGAGTCCTATAATGAAACTGCTGACCCAACATTAATTTACAGCTTGCATAAACAGAGTCTGGCTAATAAAGACTCTTCAGTGCCTATAAGCTATAAATAGGATGCATTTGTCAATTGCCTTGCCCAGGCAAATTGTACTTGCTTTTCACCTGTGTGCCTTTATGTTTCTTAGAATAGCAGTGGTGCTGTCACCATTCAAATACCTTGTCCATCTTTCAAAACTGAAGAATCCTCAGTATTTCATCAGAGTCAAACTTTTGTCACCTGAGCACAACCAAGAACACAAAGTTTCAAAGTATCTTTTCTTATAAGTATACTTACCTGCCAGTGTTCAGGCTCAGCTTCCTATATTGGCCTCTGAAACTCATATGGAACTCTTGCAATGAGAGTCTAACACTGATTGCTTTTTGCATGCTCCATCACCTCTCTGAGAAGCATGCCTAATACAGGTTCATGAATTGCCTTTAATTTAGATACAAATAAGGTGCCTAAATTAGGAAGACTGGATTCCAGACTACCTGTTTTTGAAACTGTGTAGTGACCATACCTAAAGATCTATAGAAACTGGCCACAGTAAGCCACAGTGTCTCCCAAACTTCTGTTCTATAGGATGAAACTACCTCACCCATCTTTCTTGTCTTTCTTGATAAATTGTTTCCAATTGCAAACTTTTCATTTTTCTTCTAATCTTTCCTACCCACACTGAAAGAAACAACACCACAAAAAAAAAAAAAAAAAAAAAAAAAAAAAAAAAAAAAAAAAAAAAGTACATGAGAAGTCAGTGATATTCCTCTAAGAATATCTGTGGACCTCATCCTTTGAGTCATTTAAATTCTCTGTTGCATTTTCATAAACATAAAAGCAAAGAGGTTTTTGATTTTGTAGTGGTATGCAGTTGAGATGACACCAAAATACGCATTAATGAAGTCTTTCAAACACTTTCCTTTTTTCTTATAAATGCAGACTTTACACCTGTACTTGAAATTAAGACTACCTTTTATTAAGTCATTATACAGGTTAATGCATTTCTCTTTGAAGCATCACCCAACCAGAAATGAAACAGATTCCCTGTGGATCATCAGGCATCTCCGTGTGAGGGCTCATTCCTTTTCTGGCAGCACATTTGAGAGGTCTGACTTGGACTGTTTAAGATTCTGTACCAAGGTATCTGCTACTCCATAAAGGAACAGCAGGAGCCACAGGCAATATCAGTCTTCTACCCCAGGCACCTCATTGCCCACCAGTGAGAAAAATGCCTTTCATGTCACTCAGCCCTCCTTGCAACTGGAACCGCCCACATACATAGTGTCTCATGAGCATTTAAGGGCACTGAACAGCATTTCTTTAATCATGGTAACTAACATGCAGCCATCTCTCATTATGACAGGGAATATGAATGCTACCTTGACAAGCATAGCCACACTTACCATGTAAGCCCCTTGTGTATGATGAAGTATAGGCATTTCAGTCATGTCACAGGTGCCCCTCTGGGTTCCTTTGGAAGGAAGGTAGCAGGGTAAGGGCCATGGGCCATTAGCTGTTTTGGTGGGTTTGGTTCATACTCCCTAGATAAGCCCCTTCTGCTACAGAATACCCCAAGTGAATAGCTCTCAGTACCTGCTGTAGGTGCTGCTGTACTGCATAGGTGCTAAGTAGGTCATAAATGACAGTGAGATGGACTTCATAGCTTCAATGATTTGTGCTGTCATGAGGTCTTCAACTGACTTGAACAAAAAAAAGAAGTAGTCATTGGAATAGAAAAGCTGAATGGGATGGAACAGTTTCTTCTAGGTGTGTTATAAATCTAACACAGAACTGTTTGGCTACTTCAAAATGAATTTATAAATAGTTTCAGGCCAACTGAAAGTACGTTTTAAGTTGTTAATGTATTCTCTGGAGGAAGACAAGAGCCAGCCCCTGGCTCTAAGAATAACATCTGTCTGTGACAAGTAGTATTAGTAATGCTATGCAGCAAAACAGGTTATAGTTTCTTGGATATGGCTATTTGGGTATTTACATTTAGGGGCAAAACCTTGCTACTCCTGCAGCTGCTATTTGCTCTGTGTAAAGGAGTATTTTATGACTATAACAGTATTATATGGCAACTATTTTAAGGCCAGGTTGTAAGAAATATGGACTGCTCACCAGTGTAAAGCAGTCTGTTTTGTGTGTTTCAGAAGATTGTGCTCAGGTACCCTTTCCTGACATGGGGGAGGTTCTTCCACTTGTTTCCATTTTGGCACCTGCTTCATATAACTTCAGCTCCATGACTTTCAGACATGAGATTGAAATAAGGCAATTACAAATCCTTAATTTTCTTTATTTTCAGTGTAAAGAATGATAAATGGGGAGTGGGACCAGCGAGTTAAGCACAAAGTTTTAAACCCTTTTGGAGGATAAGGTTGCTTCAAATCCAAACTATTAACAGGATGATTTGATCTGTTTTCCTTCAGCTGTAGTACAAATGAGAACAGCTTTCCCTCAGCAGAAGTTTAGGGCTTGAGGGCTTCCCCACATGCATCTATTTCTTTCTTTAATTGTAAATATTAAAGCAAGAGCACTCACGAGCACTCACCATCTAACATGGCTCAGCCAGGTACACTGTAGGAGTCTCAGGTTTTCTGCTCATCATCCTACTAGCATGTGTGGATAAGCTGATTAATGCTCTGTGGTACCCTTTACAAATACTGGATGGAGAGCAGAAGGTGGTTCCCTCCTCACACAGGGCTTGGCAATAAAACACCTCTCATGAGTTCAAAGGAAGGATATTTTGCTGAAAGTCATTATTGTTTATACAACATTATACATCTTGCTGAGCTCTTTACAAAGGAGAAAGCAATACAGGACCTGAGTCTGCCCTGCCCATGGCTTTACATCCATGACAAAAGAGGCAGAGGATCCCGTGTGAAGTTCCACATGGACGTTCCACATGGCAGTTTTACACTGCCAGGAGAATTAACTTTACCCACCTTTTTAATTTTTATTATTATTACTTCTCACTAACAGGTCATTCATCAGCTTAGACTTTCAGAGAACGAGAGTGTGGCTCTGCAAGAGCTTCTAGATTGGAGGAGAAAGCTGTGTGAAGAGAGTGAAGACTGGCCACAGATCTTGCACAACACTGAGCAAAGAATCACAGCCCCACCTCCACCCCCTTGTAAAAAGCCAACGCTGCTGAAGAAGGTAGAAGATACCTCCTGCAACAGACTCTCTTCGAGCATATGGGATACCACCATGTGATTCGAATGAGTGTGTTTGCAGACTGTTAGGAGTAAAACCATCTGATGACTTCAATCTGCACAATCAGCAAGTTTTCTTCCCTTCACAAAGTGTGCAGGGATTTTTTATAAGCACAGGATGGAGGAGCTATTTAGATCTGTTGTGTGTGCGTGTACATGTGTGTGTTTGCTCTTTTCATATATATGCACACATACATATATGTGTGCATCTGTGAGTATATATATGTATGCGTGTGTATATATATATGTGGAGACAAACTGCACTATATGTACTGAGTTTAAAAGTACAAAAGAGTCACTTAGAGTTCTCCCATGGACAATGAAGAAACTACGTTGAGAAAATGATGTTGGGGAGAAGTGACTGACAGGCATTTTAGAGAGATCGAGAAAGTCTGTGTGCACACTGTACAGCTGTTTTATATAGTACAAAAATATGATGTTTCTTGTTCCCTAATGAATGGTTTTATTATATTCCATGTATACATATATATATTTCTTTGTAGATGTCTGTGTTCTATTGGCGTTGCAAACCTGAAGATTATTTACATGTTTATTACTGGTGTTTTATAACTTTATGCAATTGGTGCTGTCATTCTTTCTTCAAAATACAGGTAATAAATTCAGTACTCTCATTTTTCTTTCATAGTTTACCTTCAACAACATACCAAACAGTTTCAACACTGTGTTATTTTTTCAGAACTGGCAATATCCTTTCTAAAATCCAATCCTGAAATTCTTGGAAAACTCCTGTATGCAGGTGTGATTTGATGCTGTTCACAGTCATGAATTAGGGAGCATGACTTCTTTTTGGTGGACCTGTGTTTCTGAATGTGTGAACTGTGAATTTTGCAGTTACATCTCAAATCTTATTTCATCCTGGGTTATGTAAAATAATGAGGCACTCACTTAGATTGTAAGTATGGTTTGAAATTCATACCTGATTATGTATAAGGTCAGGTGTCAGTGGAAAGATACATAATGGTAATGAGGTATGGAAATAGGGCTGTGATTTACTGTTACAAGCCAGAAGACTTTATGGAGATGGGTATACCAAAGGATTATGTGCTTGTGGTGGTACAGTGATGCATTTATACCTCAAATTTCATGTAATGAAATGGTTTCAGAAATCGGAGCATTCGAGTTGGTGAACATGAGTTCTGAGCAGTAATGTTAATTTATGAAAAACATGCTGCTAGAAACTTGTTAGCTACTGCTCAGCAGTCTTTGAAATACTTCTTTGCCATTAAAGGTGTAATTTATATATACGCACAGGTATTTTGTCAGGGGCCTCTTATTTTAAGTTCTCGGAGTATGTAGAGCCAGTGTGAAACACTCTTCTTGGCTGTTTGCCCCATTCCTGTTGGGATCCAGGAAAAAGTGCTTGTAATTTTGCAAGTGGATGTAAAACTAACATTTGCAAATGTAAGCTAGGTTTAAAAAAGTGAGCTCACCCTTGCTTGGAACTTGCTGGGAAAGGAAAACAACCTGCTTAGAAGTGTATCTTTTTCCATCGTGTTTGACAGAAGCTTCAAGCTGTCTGAATGACAAAGGGCAGTCGCACTCTTGTTTGTTTTTGCAGGGAAGCAGCAAAACTCTAACTGTTCCCATGAATATTACCTAGCTGTAGGCAGAATTAAGCACTTTCTGTTGCTGAAGATTCAAATAGACATTCTGAGTGGACAAGGAAGGGGGGACACCAGGTTAGCTCAGAATTTTACCTTGTTACCACCATTAGCTTCACAGAAGTCCTCGCTGTGAGATTACCCATTTCTGTTTTGTGGAGAAGCAGGGACTCTATGCTCTGCACCTTACCTTCAGCTGATGTAAATGGCCATAGATCTTGTCTTTACCCAGAAGGGGCAGATGACCACTGTGAGGCTGCCTGCCTCCCACCTGCTAAATGGTTATGTCAGAACAAGGCTTTGCCTGGAAGAACAGGTTTCTGCTTTTTGGCTCAGACAACCAGAGATGCCTGTGTGAGAGCAAAGTGAAACGGCTCCAGAGCTGGATGCAAGAGAGCTAATTAACCTGCCCTTGCAACTACATTGCTTCCAGGATGCAAGTTGTTATCCAGAGTGGCCCAGCGTCGCTATACTAAGCCCTAACAACATCCACCCAGCTGGCTTAGCCATCCCTAACACCCCACTGCACTGAAACATGCCGACATGCCCTTAGGCTTATCTTTCCTCAAACCAGCCTGGCAAATAGCACTCTCCTAAAGCTCCACTGTGCTGCTATCTCTAACACCCACTAGCTGGCTTGGTGACTGGTAGCAATCAATCCACTGCAGCCTGGAGGTTGAGGGCAAGCTGTAAAAACTGAGCAAGAAGCCCAGTTTAGATCCTGTCAAGATCCTTGCTGTGGCAGCGAGCCTGCTACCAGTCAGCAAGCTTGCTGTTTGCAAGGTGAGTGTATGTATCTCCAGACGATGCCGTTGCCACTGCTGTGCTTGTAATGTGGGAGTACCCAGAGGGGAGAGAATACATTTGTCAAACCGAGTTGAAAATTGAGTTGAAAATGGGAAGCGGCATAAATGCACCTTATGCTATTTTGCAGTCCTTCCTAAAAGTTGTTCTAGAGCCATTATCAGCCTCAGCTTCAGGAGCTCAAGTGGGGTCTAAAGAACCTTTTTTGCTATCCTTTCGAAGTTTGCATTGTGCCCAGTTATGGCAGTATGAACCAAGTGTGGAAAAAAGGTATGTAAATTTTCTAGCAGTTTCATCAACACAGTTACAGAAGAGAAGCCAGTAGAAACCTGATTCAGGGAATCTGATCCTCCAGGCAATGAGGAAAGCAGATTATTCCCTGCTGTGCAGAAGGCCTTTGTTCTATTTTTTACAAACTTGGGTAAGACATACATTTTCTCAGGCTTTTCCTTAAAGCGTGATAGCAGAGTGGAATATGACAAACTAAATATCAGAAGATATGAGATCTTACTTTTTTTTTTTTTCTTCAATTTTGTTATTAATTCTGGGTTATATAGTGGCTGACTTTTTACTTGGGAAGATTTTTCAGGGTACTCCATTAAAATACAGTACTATAGGAATAAAGTATTTGTGTTAAAACATGTTTTAAATATTTCTCTAATGGCAGTAAGACACTCCAGAGTGTGACTTATGATGTCATAATTCACACCTACTCTGTTCATTGGTCCCTTGGCCTTTGGCCTCATGCCTAACAATGCAGTTGGTAGAGAATTATTATACCATAATTCACACCCTACTGTGTCTTATTGCTTAAATAACCATACCCCCAGAGGTGTCTTAAAACTACCATTAAAGTTTATATTGTGTATCAAAATGTGTTTACAGGGCTGGGAAAATATACAATTGACATTTTGAAATGTTGAGAAGTAGTTTTAGCAGAACTGTACAGTGCTTGTAAATTAATCTCCCCAGTGGAGTGTGCACCAGCCAATTACGGTATTTCTTGAGCATATGAAGTCCGCTCTTGCACATTAAAAAATAGCTTAGGAAAAAAAAAAAAGCCTTATGAATTTAATATTCTAAAGGGAAAGATTAAACTCTATGAGCATGTTAATGTCCTTAATATCCAACGAACAGTCTAAAATATATTTATATTTGCAATAAAGCAATTTCAGGAAGCTGGGGTTATCATCAGATAGTCACTACTCCACCTTGTGCCTTATTGCTTGCCTTTTAATATGCGAAACAAACAAAACTTCTAATGAATCAGCCTGCCCTTCATTATGAGGTAAGAAGAATCAGATATGTTTTACACTTTAAGAAGTCATTGGTCTTAAAGCCAAGGGAATTCTGAAACCATATTAAACCACAATAAAAGAAAAACAACAGCTGTTGGCATGAGAAATTTTTAAAGCTTGTAAACCTTACTTGTTACTCCTGAAATAGTACTTGGTGGTTTTTAGTTGCTGTAGTTACGTTTCTATTGCAGATTATAAGCAAAACTTTGTTTTAAAAAACTGATTTAGACATTCAGAGAAATACACGCACCAGTATTTTATAAAAGATCTGTGTAAAGCATGAAGTGATAGACCTTTTAAAAATTTGTATTGTTTACAAAACAATAGTATGGTTGTTGAATAAGTGAATTACATTTCCCTTTTTGCCAGTGATCCTTTTTTACTCCTTCTAAAAGGTTGACTTATTTTCATTAATAACTTTATTATACTGCAGATCCATTGTGTGTGGGACAAAGAATTTCATTAATTTGCTAAGAAAGCGTAATAGATTGTAGCATAGTTCTCAAGTGATAGTAATAGCCATATTCATTGTAGTTTTTAATTCTGCTCTATAGTATTGACATCCCTAGTAATCCTGTTATTCTTATCTCTATAAAGCCTGCTAATATCTGAAATGCTCTGAGGAACCTAAAATAAGTTTTGCCATTCGCTTGTTAAATAATAAATGTAATTAAACTCTGTACAAGTGAGTTTTCCAGAATGGTATTAAACATTTCATGGCTTTGTGTTCTAAAGATATAGTTTTTAAAAGGAAAACACCACCTGAGCATAACTATTTGACAGTATCTGAACAAAACAGAAGGGAGTGTAAGAAAATGCTTTTCTTCCGGTTCTGCTGTTCTCTGTATACTCAGGATTTTCATTTTGAGAAAAAATAAATAAATGCCAGTGCTGGCTTTTACTGTGGCTGTGAGAATTAGATCATTAGCAAAGACCTTCTGTCCTCCCACCTGTGGTTTGGCCCTTTCCCTGACCACATGAATGAGTGCTGGGTCTGGCCAAATCATGGATTTTGCTGTGAAGTGTCTTGGGCAAAAATTTAGTCAAGTCATGATTTGACTTTTTGAGAATTTTTGATTTATTACAGTAAACAAACAAAAATAATAATCTTGATTTAGCTAGAAGTATTTACTTCAACCTTAAGCACCTTGTTTTGATTGTCATGTATGTAAATAAAATCCCCTCTTACCTATTTCTTATTTCCTTTCCTGTCACCTTATGTTAATTTTCGAACAGTCTTTAATGATGAAAAAAAAAAAAGTGAAAATACAACATAACCTTTAATTTTTTAAATGAAACATTTTCATTTAAAAATACTGAAATAGGATATTTCAATATTTTCAACATGTTTTTCACCTTTTCTTTTCCAGCTGGAATTGTTTGTTGGATGCAGTCTGAATTTACACATAATTTCAACGCTTCACAGACATACTTTTTCATAAATCCACTCATCTCTGAAAAGACTATGCTAATGAATATTTGTTTTGAGATGCAGGAGAACTGCTGAGGGCCTTAGAAGCATCAACAGGGAAAACAAGACATGCACAGGTATATTGCCGTCATAGCAGTGTTCCTGTGGCAGCTGTTCGCTAATGCTCATTCCCTCACTGTTTTTCTCTGGGCTCTAGCCCCGCCTCAGTGTACATGGATATGTAGTCACCTGTCTCCTGATATTCGCTAGACTGCAGAAAGAAAAGTGCTGAATCTGTCATACACTCCCAAGCAAAGTGAAGAAATGTACTCTAGGCTCTTTCTAATTACTCCTTAATATAATGTGACCAAAGTACCAGGCTAGAAAGCTGTGGCAATGAAATAGTCACACTTATTAAATGAGCAGTTTTGGAGGTATAGCTCCTCTGTGTCTCAACATAGTATATACCTTGATGGTCAGAAAAATATTCCAAAAACTCCAGGAGCTGATTTTACCTCCTTTCAGGAAGACAACTCCATGTGGATTTTTAGAATTAAAACCATCTTCAACTGTTTTTAGTGCAGACCCTCCCTAACTGTTCACAAAGGCCTGCTGCGATAGGACGAGGGGTAAAGGACTTAAGTTGGAGAAGGGTAGATTTAAGTTGAATATTAGAAAAAAATTCTTTACACTGAGGGTGGTTGAGCACTAGAACAGGTTGCCCAGGGAGGTGGTTGAGGCCCCTTCCTTGGAGATATTCAAGGTGAGGCTCGATGAGGCCCTGGGCAACCTGGTCTGGTTGGGAGTGTCCCTGTGACTGCAGGGAGGTTGGACTAGATGACCTTTAGAGGTCCCTTCCAGCCTGGATGATTCTATGATTCTATGATTCTAACTGAGAAGTAGTCTGAGCCTCACAGATGACATGGGCAAGAGGATGTCTAGTGTTTAAGTGGGACAGGACTAGGATAGAATGGTCACCTGTGTTTGGGTAAGTGCTTTGGAAATCTCCAGATACTGCCAGCTTCCTCATCTCATGGTTCTAACCAGTAGCTGGGTTTTGTCTAAATCCTTGTTTTATGAATCTAGTCCAAATCAGTTTGTACAGTTAAGAATAGCTTGAATAGAAATTACTTCTCTAATAACCTTCATGTACTACATTTTAGTAATCTGATTACTTGTTTATTCAAGTTTTATTTCAAGTATAACATTTACTGATATAGCTCCCATGTCTTAATATGAACTTAGCATTTAAAAAAGAAAAAAATAATTAAGAAAAGGGCAACAAAGATGATTAAGGGATTAGAGCATCTCCCTGATGAGGAAAGGCTGAGAGAGCTGGGACTCTTTAGCCTGGAGAAGAGAAGGCTGAGGGGAGACCTTACTAATTCTTATAAGTATCTGAAGGGTGGGTTGAAGGAGGATGGAGCCAGACTCTTTTCAGTGCTTCCTGGCGATAGGATGAGGGGCAACAGACACAAGTTGGAACACAGTAAATTCTACTCAAATATAAGAAAAAACTTCTTTACGGTGAGGGTGCCAGAGCTCTAGAACAGGCTGCCCAGGGAGGTTGTGGAGTCCCCTTCTCTAGGGATCTTCAAGACCTACCTAGATGCAGTCCTGAGTAATGTGCTCTAGGCAATCCTGCTTTAGCCCCATCCAACATGGTCTTGGTTGGTAGACGTGCTTACTTTTCTTTACCAGATATCATTCCTGTAAACATTCTGCAGCAGGCTTATTTGTTCAAGAGAGACAGTGATTTGTGGTTGGAGAATATGTGCCTAGTTTAGATCCATGATTATACAAAGATCTTCAGTTAAGTTCAAAATTTGACCACAGCTGATTTTTAAGGCCCACAGATGATTTATTTATTTCTGTGTATGTACAAAAGTTCTGCCTGAACATACAAGGCCAAGGCCAAAAAAACTTGCCCGTGAATCATGGCAAAACTATAGAGCTAGTCTTTTATTTAATCCCTGTATAGGAATAAAAAGCCAGTTCTTGGTGAAGATTTGAATCTGGTAAGGAAGTTAACACAAGATCTATCTTTTAGGATCCTTGTCCCTGGAAAGGCAAACAGGGCAGAGCTGGGTTTCCATACTGCTTGTTCTGGGCTTCCATTTCTGATTCCATTGGTTTTATTTCTCATGGTGGAATAAGCACTGTAGTTCAGGGAATAAGGGAGA
The DNA here is from genome assembly GCA_013398155.1 of Pedionomus torquatus. Lineage (NCBI taxonomy): Eukaryota > Metazoa > Chordata > Aves > Charadriiformes > Pedionomidae > Pedionomus > Pedionomus torquatus. The sequence goes on along the minus strand of VZRU01000073.1, from coordinate 265,424 downwards.
GGACTTCAGTAGTCTGGAATCCCTGAGCTTTATAATGAGCATATCTCTGCACACAGGAGGAGGTGGAAAGAACAGGGCCTCTATCTTCTCAGGAAGTTTGAGAATTTTGGAGCTAGCATAGTAAATTTTCCCAAACTTCCATGCAGTCCTGATGCTAAAGCACTGGGACACTACGTTTGAGAGAAGTGATGCCTGATCTATAAGAATGAGAGTACAGGCATGTTCTCAAAAACACTCCTAGGTAAAAAATTAAGACCTAGGCAAGGACAAAAAAGTCCTTGAGGTGAACAAGCAGCTACCCAGGATTATACTGACAGTTAGCAATTGTTATCCAGACCTTGTGGAGTATGTGTAAGATTTTAAAGGACAAAGATGAAGAACATTGGAGCATGGGGTGTGTATTGGTTTGGGTAGAAATCAGACTTCCAGTAAGCTAGTCAGCTTTGTTTTATTTCGTTTGTTTTGTTTTACCCCATTCTAGTACTAGGAGATAATATATGAGTATCTGGAAGATAAGAAGATTAAGGAACAGCTCATATGGGGTTTCAAGATACAACATGTATCATTCATCAACAGTCTCTTCTTTAATAAGGTAACTGAAGTGGTAGAAACCATCAAAAGCCTTATTAATGTTAAAGGAAAACTCGGTGGTTGTTTTCTTTTCTGTGTCCTGTCACATCCTTTAAAGAAGCTGAGGAAATAATGTTGCTGTGGTGAGCAACAACTTTGGTTCACAATGTAGATAGATGGTTGAAAATAAGTTCTTAGAAAGTAATCACTGACAAACTGACAGGAAAGTAGGATTCCACATAGGATCTCTTCTTAGGAGGCATCTGAGACTCAATTTTTTCCAAATAATATGTTATTTGAGTGGATGGCTGAGCAGGAAGAACATATATAAAACTGTGGATGTCATCAAACTCAAATCAGCTTATAAGAATGCTGGGGCAGAATTCGAAGTGATGATACAAAACTTGCAAAGATTCTCCCACTGTGCAGGAAAATAAGAACATCTCATTTCTCCTTCAGTGGAGAAAAGCATGCCCACATTTTCAGAGACAACAGGTCATGAAGACTTATAGCTCTCCAGAAAGGCAGGGAAAAGGTCCGGTTTGGAAGACTGTGTTTAGGAACTGAATAGATACAGATGGAGTCTGTGTGTAATGTGCTGAGTTGATCAGCATGGCACACAGCACTCAATATGAAAACAATTGCATTGTCATAACTGCGGTATCATAAAGAGATATACTTTGTGTGCGTGTATCTCTTTTTCTGTCCATATTTGGAATTTTAACAAGTGCTCCTATTAGGTGTGACTACAGATCCCTCATAGAAACATTTGGATTCTCAAATCAACCTCGACAAAAGTCTGTCGATGCTATTCCATTATATGTCTTCATGGTGTTAGAAATGTCTTCTTTTCCCTGTAAAATCCACTCATGATAGCTCTGAAACCTGATATTTGGAGAAGTAATTCTTCCTGTGTCCCACCCTGCTTTTCATACAAAGAAATAAAAAGCAGGTTGGAGTTCTATGAGGAGATGAAGCAAGGTTTTGCTCCATTTAGGTACAGAGAACATATCAAATGTGCCACTGGAAAATAAAGTATCCTCACAAGGCAATGACAGCTGAAAGGGAGGAAACTAGTGATTTTGTTTCTCCCTTTCAGTGTTGCTTTCTTAGAGGAACAAGGACTTTGTTTTTGTATATTTAAATTACAAACAATTACATACTGAAATTGCATTCTGACAATGAAAATTGTCTTAAAACAGCCAAGAGACAGGAGTCATCTTGTTACACCAGATATGGCTATTACCAGTTGTGTTTTGCTTTGTTGCAGCCTTGACGTGAAGATACCACCTTTAAAATATGATAAGGTAATCATTCAGCTTTCAGGGTCTGTGAGATTGCTTGCTAAGGGTGAGCTGTGATAACTTTCTAGCAGGTGATGAAGCCATGCATTCATTTCCCCACAGGATTCCAAACTGCCAATGAGTTGTCACAAAAGTGCTCACTTAGTTTAAGCATTGAGTGTTGTCCCATATATAGAAGATAAAAGACATGCTGCTGCTTTCATAAATGTCCTTCTGAATTATAAATGGTTACTTAATAGACATGAGAATGTCTCTCACCTTTACTGAGATTAGTTGGTCCTGAAGAGGCTACTTCACTATCAGAAAAAAGTGGGAACCACCATAGAAAATCTTTCCCACAGCTTGTCGGGGTCAAGTGACTAGCTCTGAGAACTCATTATGGCCTCTAATAAAAGCACAGCTCTTGCTTCTGATGGCAGAACCTAGTTCAGTACAATTTCTAATTTAAACACATGTAAACACATAGAGGGATATAAACCCCACAAGTTACGACCCAAGAGCACTTGCAAACTGGAAGGGGTCACTCAGGCACATGGAAGTTTCTGATTTCAATCTGATCGTTGACCTCCATAGCAAAGTGTGCCCTGAAAATTTCTGGAGATGCTCGAGGCTTTGGAAGTTTTGCTTTTTCCCCTGCTTACAAAATAGGAGTCAGTATAATAATCCAGTTCAAGATATCAAGCATTAAAGTGTAGTGAAGTGCAAATGTGAAGTGGTGACCCATCAAATTCAGCACATATAAAGATTCAGTGGAAGTCATGAGTCTTTTTGCTGTAGGTTGTGCAAGACAGGACTGAAAATTACTGCTGAAAGAGAGTTTGGTTCTGAGAGCTGACAGGAACATTCTTATTTGATAGATCTGTTCATTTCATGTGTTTAGCTTTACATGCTCTTTTTAAATGATAAAAACCATTTTAGCTATTCTTTTGTACTCCTCAAAAGTCAACACATAAACAAATAGCTGTATATTTCTTTTTTTCCAGTTCTGCTTTGTCATTTCACTTCAGCTCAGTTGGATCATTGAGACTTTTTGCAGTGGGAATGAAGACAGTTACTGATCAAAAATTTATTCTTCAAAACTTTAGGTCTGCTTGTGTTCAGTAAGGTAGGCTTACTTGTCTCTGCGCTTGTGGAAAACACTCCTCTTTAGCAACAATCTGATGCAGGACAACTTGTTTCCCTCATTTGACTCCAAGCTCCTAGCTGGGCAGAAGTACTCCTACTGTTCTGTTCCTAGTGCAACAATAAGGCACCTACTAACAGCATTTTTGAGGCATCTATTGAACATGCTTGGTACTTCAAAATCTTTTCCAGTATAACAGATGTAATTTCTGCAGCAACATTAATAAATTCATGGCTCTGTGAATGTTAATATAATAAACTCTTAGTACACATTATGGACCTAAGCATTGTGGTTAGAATCATAGAATTGTAGAATGGTTGGAGTTGGAAGGGACCTTAAAGATCCCTTTAAAGTTCCAACCCCCCTGCCATGGACAGGGACACCTCCCACCAGATGAGGTGGCTCAAAGCCCCATCCACAACTTCTCTGGGCAACCTGTTCCAGTGCCTCACACCCCTCACAGTAAAAAATTTCTTCCTCGTATCTAATCTATATCTCCCCTCTTCCAATTTAAAACCATTACAGCCTGTCCTATCAAAGAAATCTCTTTCATTGCCATGCCAACCACCATGCACTCACACTCATCATGTTAAGAGGAAGCAGAATTTTAGCCCTGTCATCTTGTAACAATTATACTGTATCTTCACCTTTAATTTATTATGATCTTTAAAAAGAAGCTCCATTAGAACCCTGAGGGAACTGCATGCTATGAAATAAGGATAGAAGAATGTTAACCACAAAGTCACGATGGCTTATTAGATGCAAATGAGTAGGCAAGCAAACAAATAAAAGCAACTTGGAATATTTCTGCTTTCACATTCTTATCACTTTTCATTCAAATGGAAGTTTTGGCCTTTAAGTGTCAGTATAAAATGGAGTCGAAGATGCATTTCTACTTCATTGTGCACAGCAAAGAAGGATTGTACAATAGAGAACTATTTTCCATCTCTCATGTGGATATGGTCATTATTTACTGGAGGCTGTTTTGTAACACAATGACCATCTGTCAGTAAGCACTGAAAACACTCAATCATGCTGGCTGTTATTGTTAAAATGCTGCAATCAGTGACTGCTGTGAGGGATTAATAGATTTTTTTTTTTGCACTAAGAACAATTACATATTTAGAAGGTCAAATTAGCTTTCATTGGAGTGAAATTTCATTTCATAAATCCAGAGCTACTCCACTGGAATCCAGGTATCATCTTTAGATTTATAGCAGGGTAGCAAATGTCAGATTTTGACCCAGATCCATAACAGGTGGATATCAGGGAAGGAGACCGTTGTTTCTTCCTACATTTAAGAGATAGCTAAGAATTGTTTAGCTACCCTGCAGAAAGGTATATATCATTGTTAAAGAGGTTCAGTTTGTAGTTTTGTTCATCAAGCTTTTCTTTTGAATGTTGTGCCACATTTCTTTGTGCATACTTGGGCAGGAGTGTAGATGCTCTAATGAATCACTAGCTACACTAACAGACCCCAAGATTATAACTGAGTGTAATTCTGCACAAACCTGTATAATTAAACCCTTCAGGGAGAGTCTGCAATGAGATTTGTTCAAATGCGGCCATGTGCTTACAAGTGCATCATTAACAACTTTTTATATGTATAAAGGGATGTGACGCCCTCAGGGTGGCAGAGTGAGTGAAAAATATGGCCTATACATTGAAGTTCATATGCTATGCAGGGGTGGGAAAACATTTCTTAATCGAAAAATCCCCTCTTCATATCATCCATTATGACCATGGGCTATAATTACTTAACCTATTAAAATGCTTAATTCCATTAAAGATTTAGTTAGTATTAGACATTGCAACTGAAGCAGGAATAGGAAGGCAGAAGGAGGAAGTGATGGGGGGAAATCTCATTTTGAAAGAAGCTGAGTGTTTCCAAGAACTTTTTGTAAACTCTCAAATCCTTTTGGTTTCATGGACCACAGGAGAGCTTGTGCATGCTTGGCATTTCACACAGAAGGCTCTGACATATGGTGGAGCTGGTCCTTATGGTTTCTACCTCAGAGGCCTCATTCCCTTGTTAAATCCCACCTCCACTGTTTCCTACTTGTCTGGCCAAATACCAGCCAGACATTCAAAACAGGTGAGCTGCATGCAAGAAGTCCAGTGCTCCCCACTGTTTCATGAGCCCCCATCACAGGGATAAGACAGTAGGCAAGGCATGAGTGTAGCAGGGACAGGGAAAAGGAATATCCTAATCTGCAGCCTGGCAGGAAGGGAATATTCCTGCATGTTCCTTCCATCCCTTCCTCCCTCCGTGCCCAGCATGGAAGCAAGTTAAGATGTTTCTGTCACATGGCCTGACAAAACTATGCTTATTAAAATGGCAACTGCCTGTACTCACAAAACAGGAAAAAATAAAAAGTCATAAAAAAAATAATGTAGGTAGATGAGCAATCAGAAGTATTGGCTTTGAAACCTCTTACTTCCAGATCTACAAAACTTCCATGTGCCCAGAGCAAAGGTCTTCTGAAAACAAGTCCATCTGCCCATCCCTTCACCTACACCTCAAGAGAGCATGATAGACACTCTCCCAAAGGGCCACCAGGTGTCATTTTGCAGCTCCATGCAACTTACCTCTCCTCAGAATATTAAACCTTTACTCCTTTGCATATGGGTTTTATTGAAGGCTAGTATTGTCTGGGCTGAGTAGGCCTGAAGAGGTCACTTAACTGGTTTGCAGGACGAGCGTATCCTTTGCCTGCCTTCTTTTCCAGTCTGAGCCTTCCCTGGACTGATGATAATTTATCCAACTCTATTGTATCTCAGTTGTTTACTAGCTATTTGTCTAAACAAATTACTTCCTCCTGTGGCGGTCAAGCTCCATGGTCAGTCATTTTTGGCGATGTGTAATGGGTCCCCTAAGTCACAAGGGATTGCTTCAGTTTCCCACTCAGATGACATAAGCTTTATAAACAGACACAAGCTTGATTAAATTGCTAGGCTTTGACTCATAGGCTGATAGAAAGCTAGGAGTGTGGTAAGCAGGGTGATCCCACAATCATGCAGAAGACAAGGACAATTTTATTATCCAGTTGCCCTCAGGTGCCATGCTCTTTCATCTCAAACATGGTAATAACTCAGGGAATCTTAAGCAGCAGATTTCCAAGGGCTTGTGGTTCTCAGTATTGAAAAGAATTGTTCAAAAGGTTTGTTAATGCACAGAAAAATGATTTATGGAAATAATACTCAGCAAATAAGCCCCAGAGAGATTCCAAATAAATTATGTTATATCTGTTCATTTGCATGAATATTGCCTTTGACTTCTTATGTGACTACTAACTGGTAAAATAACCTATCAGACGATGTATTTACTGTGCTCGTTTCGTGATACCTCATCTGAAAAGAGTGGAACTGATGAACCGTCTTAGGTTAAGATGTGACACTCTATGTATGACATTTAGCTTTTGTGATATGATGAGGTAATGTGACAAGACATGAGCGTATGCCATGAACCAAAGGTCAGAGTAGATTCAAACAGATACACCTGCTTTCAGCCTTGCCAGTCACTGTCAATTAGTAAAAAAGACCAGCACACATTTCTGGCAGCAACTGATGGTCATGAAGTAGGTGTATTAATTCATTGGCAGCAAAGCTTACCGCCTACTTATCCATAACACTTTTGCATCTAATGGAAATTGATTAGAAAATATTTCTTCTCCTCAGAAGCTTACCTATTTGTATATTTAATTTTAGGCAGTTGCCTGGGCCAGATTCAGAGAAACCATGTCTATACTGAAGGGCAAATTACCCATCCCTTGACATCCACTGCTGGCTCATGCAGGAAAAATTAATACATTGTCCCTGCTCGTATGGCCTGAGGGATCACTTAGGCTGTGCTGCGTGTCCTCGATGGTACCCTACTTCACCCAGTCCTGACTCCCCCACTCATTAAGGGGACTTGTTGAAACTTGCTGTCAGCGTCTTCTTGCTTATATGCCCAAATAGTTTCTGGATGAAGACCATAGCCTGGGGAGGAAAGGCAGATGGTATGTGCCTAGATTCAGTTTCAGGGATGAAGAAGCTGGCAGGCATTTTCACATCCCACAACATCGGCAGAGCCAAAGGGACTTACCAAAATTGGGACTTGCACAGAACACATAGACACCCAAGTCCAAAGCTGTGATTCTGCTCAGCTGCTCAAATTTTGCTAAATTCCATTTCAATATTTCAGTTTAAAGTTTTCCAAATACATTGAGTAACACCTCAGTTCATGCACAGCCCTGCTCAAGTCTTGGCAGATGGGAACAAGACAATCTCTATTCTCCTGCAGCACTGATGGAGAATTATAAAACATGGTTGGACCTTGGCATATGTCCTGTGTGAGCTCAGACACATTTCACATGCAAAAGTTAAGGCTTTTCACGGTGCTGTAACGTATGAGGTTGGAAGTCAGCAAGCCAAATAATTTCTTCTTGTACTGAGTCAGTACCAGTAGGATCTACTATCTGCAGATCATCACTGGCAAGCGAGGTGACCTGCTGTTACACACTGCCGGTATGTTACACACTGCTACAACTCCAGCTTCCTTTTCCATTGTCCCACCCTTCTCACAAGTTAAGCTGTTTTCCTGGTGTCCACAATAATTATTTTGTTTTGAATATGTAAATGATTTCCTCTTGCCTTCCTCTGTGACTGCAGAGGTTGGTTGCTTAATCTCCCCTTTGTAATGCATTTTACATAGCATGTTATAATGCTGAAATCCTTCTTGAGTGAAAGGATGAAAATAAAAGAAAGAAACCAAAGGGAAAGGATATTTCAGTAGAGCGTCTTGCGAGAAATGCTCATAGATCTGTATGTTTCATCACAGTGTCCAAAACTACCAAGTGTATGAACTGTAGCATTTTGAAGCCAGATGTCTCAGTATATTACCACTGAAATCAACAGATGCCTTTGTGGATCTGGATGTCAAGCTGTGATTCCTCTCACTTAACTTTAGCAGCCTAACTAAAGTGAGATGAGCACTTCAAGCTTTTTATATTGGCTGAGAGGCAAGCACATTTAAAAAGCAATTCACCTCCTTTGTTACCTGCCTTAGACATACAATGTTTTCTGTTTACAACAGAATCAGACTGGACAACATGCACTGGACTTTTAGATGGTAGATAGGAGGACAGGTTAACCCTAACCCTAACCCTACTAAGTTAATGAAATATTTGGTGAATAGACTCTTCAGAGTAATTAAGAAATGAGATCAGTATTCTGTCTTCCAAAATTGCAGAGATTTGTACCACTGCACATTATAAATCTACCCATTTTTTCCTGAATTTTTACTTGAAATGCTGAAATCATCCTCACGTTGATAGAAAGTCAATGAAACTTCAAAACTAGTAATTTAATAAGTCAAAGGTAAAACGGATGTTTCTATTATGCCAGTGGATTCTTTTTGTCTCGTTAGTTGTGTTTAATTATCTTGCTTATGAAATTTAGAGCTACAAATCCTAAAAGATATAAATGCTACCTTATTCTTTACTTGCTACCCATTTGTGTGATCCAGATTTGCATGCGGACCTTGTTCTTAATGTAAAACATGTTACAGCAGTCAGAACAATTTGATCACCTGGCAATGTTAGGTAGCAAGGTAGGAGTTAGTTGAATAAATAAAAATGCCTTTGCATACCTGGTTGTTTCTAGCCTAAAAAAATTAACTGAAATATTGAATATAGCCTTAGGTGCAGACTGAAATTATGCTTCACTCTGTTGAGAAGAAACATATTTCCCATTTTGCTTCCTTAGCCCTGTCCTGATATAGCACCAAATCTGAAACAGGCTTGAAAATGTCATTTGTTGTGTTCACTGTTACTAATTATTCTGTGAGTTCTTTGATTGTGCTTTTGATATTTTTAGTTCTCAAAACTAAAATTGGTTTGAGCGTCTTCTCTGCATATTTTTATTTTATTCTGACATAAATTACAAATGTGGTGTATGGCACATTCTCAGAGGAGAAAGCTGAATATCATGGAAACTAATTCTGTGCATGTTTTAAATAAGGACACCATTCTCGGGATCAAATATTAGAGAGAGGAATCAAAATTGGTTTTGCTTTCCTCTCTATAATCAATGCAAACTTAATTGGATTCAGTATATGCCTTTTTTTCCTATTGATTTTTGTGTTATTGTTCCTGTTTGACTGCTGGTTTTCTAGCATGTCCCTGGCTTTTTGGCTGTTATTTTCTCCATATGTTTTTTTTTTACCTCTTCCCTTGTAGCCACCTCTGAATTCATTCTAATAAAAAAGTAATCACAGACAGCACATTTTATCCAGTTCTATAAACACATTTAATTCTGCAGAGCACCAGAATGGTCACTGGATTTGCATTATCTCCTTTCCCTTAAAAGGACCCTCTAGAGTCAAACAGGGCTATGTGAGGAATTCGTATGGATGAATTGTACAGATGAGGGTCACTTCAGCCATCAACACCATCACTGAAGAGCCTTTAATGAGCACTCAGTTTATATGCAAAAAGAAACACGTTGTAAACTGAGATATCTCTTGACTAAACAGTATCTTTAAGCACCCAGGACCAGGGTCTCCAGGAAACCTGAATGAGTGATGCGCAGGTAGATTAACATGCTTGCTCTTCACGTGGCTGAACATCTGAGCCACGGGCTTCCATACAGACTGTGCATACTCTGAAATCTCTTAAGAGCTATATTGAGTGTTAAGACAGAGAATGTACTGGTGCTCTCCTGCTGTCCTGACCACTTGCTGCCCACCTGCCGGCTGCTTTGTACGGGTTTGCTTGCTGCCTTGTTTAGTGGTGTACAATTTCCATCCCAGGCACAGGGAAGGCTGGGAACAAGAGAAGAAGAGGAAATATGGCAAGGATAACCCCTCCTGTTGTTATGCAAACCCTGATTCCTCTGATGCCCTAGTCACAGCTTTTGGTTACCAGGGTCTGCACATTGTTAGAATATTTTACATAAGCCTAAATGACAGATAAGCACTCCAGGAAAGTGAGTTAGTCCATCCTATTTCCTTATCAATTCCCCAGATTAACACTCCCTGCAGCTGCTATTCCATGAGCAGCTTCCTGATGAGCTCACTGTGCAAAACTGAGACATTGTGTCTTTCTCTATTTGCTGGAAGGTACCATGGTAAAGTCTTCATCAGAGAGCAATAGGACATCAGAATAAAAAAATTTTTGCAGTTCATCACTTTCTTTGAAAAAAAAAACAAACAAAAAAAACCCCAAAAAACAAAAAGCCTCCGAAACAAACAAACTGAAATTCCATACATGTCGTTACTGTCCTGTATACACGCTTCCTTATTTCCGTTGTTGTGTTCAGATAACATGTAAACTGGAAGAAAGCAGAAAAAGAAAAAAAAAAAAAAAAGGCAATGAGCTTTATTCCATGATACCAAGCACAAAACTAAATCTTATAACAGTGTTTCACAGATTGTCTTGATGCCTGGATACTTGCTTTATGAATAAATGCTTTCATATCTACCAAGAAAGTATGGCCTTTTGAGGTTAATCTTCTCAATGGACACCTTTGGAAAGCATGTTTTGGAAAGCCTCAGAGCCAGGGAGGTCCCTCCTGCCCTTCTCTGCGCTGCACTGGTGAAGGCCTGCACGTCAGCTCTGTAGCCCCTGACACTCTCAGACAGACCTAATATGGTGTTAAACCTGCACATCAGTTGCTATTTTCAAAACTGCTCTGTGGTACCAGGCATCTGAATCACTTCAGCAGCAATGCAAAACTCAGCTTTTGGTCTCTGACCTGCCTCTGCAAGGAAATCTGAAGCAGGATCCCAAATAGAAACTTGATCAGGGAATTCAAACCCAAGTGTGTAGCTGGATCCAGCTCTCATTCAAGTAGTAAAAGTAATGTGCTTGTAGTGGAGCAATCTTACAGGGAACACAGAAGCACTGTTTTATCAAATCAACCATAAGTAGGACTCTCAGGGTAATTTCACACTAGGAGCAAACAATATAATTATAAAAAAAAACAAACCCCTTGATTGCTTTTAGAAAGCAGAAGTTTAGCATTTGTAGTACTTTCTGCTATGCACACACACACGCACACACATTAGTAACTTCTCTTTCTAAGTCAGAACATAAAAGTTGATTTAGACCCAGTAAGGCTAACTTAGGAAAATGGTACAAGGTCCTTAAATCTAGAATGAGGGAAGGTCAGAACGAAAAAACGAAATGAGGTGACTCACTGTCCACAAATAAGCACCTGCAGTCCCTATGCAGCCATTATAGATGATAGGAAAGAACTTCTGAAAATGTGTGAAGGAAATCTTGACAGATGACTGCCCCTGTCATATGCTTACCTCTTTACATTGACTAGCCTAGCAAGAACGTTTGGGAACTTTTGTGTACATTTAGAGATCACTTTCAAAAAAAATTGAGATATAACCAGGTTTCAAACACTTAACCCCACTCCTTAAATTAAAAAGCCCCAAAGCCCCTGTAGCCATCATCTGTACTATCTGGTAACTCAAATTTCCTGGTTCATAAACGCTTTTCACCTGCACTGAATAAGTACTGTTCACTCCTCTGGAGCAAACCATTTCATTCTCTCTGAAACAAACCCCAGCTGATTCTCGGGCTTTAGGTTATGCAAAGCACCACCTCCAATCTGCAATGTGAACACAGCTTGCCCCAGGTTTAGTGCCTTAGACTTTCTGCTAGGTAGGTTATACAACTTGAATCTATCTATAGTAAAATCCCTTCATGGGAAACAGCTTCTGTCAAATGGTGTGGGAAGCCTTATCTTGTACCGTCTGTCCCAGGGGGAACAGTCCACACAGTCTTTGGAGAACAGGAGCTGCTGGTTGCGCCCTTTCTGCGTCAGAGAGAAGTGAAACACCGTAAAACTTTGCATTCTCCCTCTCCCCCACCACCCCATTGCTAATTTATAGTGAGACAGTGTGTGCCCCTCAAAGAGTTACTGTGTTTTAACTACCAGAAAACTGCATGGAAAACGGAAAGGTACTACGTAGATTATTGAATATATGTCCCCTGAAATGCAACTTTATTTCAATGTTTACCAGGCATCATTGTCTTAATCTGCAGATTCTCCTTTTTGTCTGGAGAACAAGCAATCTTTAATTTTACTGTAGAAATAGAGATTTATCAGCTATTACCATACACGTACAATTTGTCAATGTCCTTTAACCCTTCCCCCTTGCCTCTTGTTTGAAGTAGTGTTACTTTTGCTATACCACATCATCCAAATTTACACTGGCTTCCATCCACAGAGAGCATACATATGCCAAGCTTCACTGCTTGGAGAAATAGGTATTTTTTTTCCAAACCTGCAGATGTCCCCTCCTAAGGGCATTAACTAGTAAAACCTTGCTTCTCCAGAAATAAAAATGTTCTGCCTTAGCCCGTAGTTACAAAAATACTTTGAACACCATAAAGGGGCAGTGCTGCAGGTGGGACTAGTTCTGACCATCTTCCTCTCTTTCCTCATCCCCCGCACCTCCACCTTGTGCTGCCCACTACCCTGTGTCTGCAGCTGCGTCAGCTGGTGTCGCTGAATGGTGGAGAGCATTGGTATATGGGCTTGAGCTCTTAAAACAGCTAATTTCAAACAGGATCAGTTTCCTGCTCTGCTTTTCCATGCCACCAAGAGGACGGGACAGTTACTTTGGCACAAGAGCCAGGAACAGGAAAAAAGGATTCCTGCAAAAAGGCAGGAACAGGAGGGAGAGGGAAGAAGGTGCAGAAAAGAAGGAGTGACCACGTCCAGCAGCACTGCGAGCTTCCTCCTCATCAAGGTGCTGGAGAAAAGTAAAAACCCGGTCTTGGAAAACATAGCTAGACTAAGTCCACACTAAGGCAGTTTAATAGGCGCTTGGATTGCCAAAGAGTGATGGAATGGCAGCTTTTCAGAAACCAACCAGCCCTTGCTCTAAGAGGAATGAAAAACTGAATCACTGTTTTCTGCCTGGCTTCTTAGGCCTGGCTCTTTGCAGTATTTGGTCTGCTCTCAGCTGAGTCCTAGATCAAACTCATGGAAGGCGTGGTGTCATTGACTAGTTTTGTGAGACAGACAATGAGATGAAGGACATTTAACTGAATGCGTAAGGTGAAAAAAATGAAGCTTATCAGTGTTTATACCTATTGACATGTATTGATCACCATCATAACTCAAGAGGGAAGTAAATTTCAGATCTTGCTTTTGTCTGACACATTATCGACTACTTCGGTCTGATCTGTTTCTAACAGATAGTGACAGAAGCCTGGATTAACATCCATAATTTGATCCAGAGTGGAAATTCCAGTATTCCTCTTCCTGGGCAAAAAGTGAATCCCTTTTAAAGTGATTGCAAAAGCCCCAAAGTCAGAAAGATCTAAAAAGGAGTAAATAAAGTAGAAGAGGGCAGCCAACTTGCATAGTTTCCATGTCATATTCTCACAGTCTAACATTCTGTTCTCTCCAAGGAGGAAATAACAATATAATGTACAGCCCTGCCACTACTGCTATTAATATCTTGGAATGCATCCAGAAGCACATGGGTGCAGGAGAATATGCTGTTCCTAGTAATCACATAAATGTTTAGATGTTTTTCTTTATGAGGCTGAGCCTGGATGTCTTTTGTACGCTGCACTGCATAGGTTCCTATTTTCCAGCTCCTCAAAGGCTGGGCCAATCAAGCTTTCCCTTTTTGCAGTGTAAAAGAAGTACTACAAGTTCCAAAACAATGTATTTTAGCTATTTTAGTGCACTGAAGAAAAAAAAAGGGGAGGGATGGTGGGAGACGACATGGTGGGGGATGGTGTGGAAAGTAAAAGAAAAACAGAAAAGCAAACTGGGACAGGGTGAAAACAGCTTTTCCTAATGTTTAACAGAATATGCATGTGCAATTGCCCTAGGAAAAGTCTTAATGGTATAGATTAAGAAGGTAAAGCTTCTTCTCAATATACAACCGCACATTTCAGAGAATCTCTCTGAAATTCTCTCCTCAAAGGTTTTCTGAGATGAATTTCCCCGATGCAGCCTGTGTGACGAAGACCTTAATAGCCAGCCAGGGACCTCCACTCTAGGCTGCACTTGTCCATTGTTAGGAACACCTGAGCCCTGGAAGGACAAGGGGAAAGACTCATGACTTCATGGTAGAGGTGAGACGTGACTTCCAAACACAGGTGATAGTTAGGAGGCACTGCTTTAGCCATACAGTTCAAAATTTTTCCAGTAGTTTATAATTGAAACCTGATGGAAAAATAAGAGGAAGCCAGGGCAGCAAAATGCTGTGGAACACCCGGGTGGCATCCAACTGGGCCACTAGCTAGGGTACCTGACCATGGTGTACACTGCCTGAAAAGGCATGTAGTCTTCACAACACAGATCCCAAATTGCTAGCATGGGCAGGCTGTTCCAGTATTTCACCATCCTCACTGTAAAACTTTCTTTTTTCTACCTAGTCTGAATCTGCCTGCTTTTAGCTTAAAACCATTACCCTCTGTCTTATTGCAATAGACCGTGCTAAAAAATTTGTCCCCGTCTTTCTTATAAGCCCCCTTTAAATGCTGAAAGGCCTCAATAAGGTCTCCCCAGAGTTTTCTCTGGGCTGAACAATCCCAACTCTCACAGCTTATCCTCACAGGAGAGGAGCTCCATGCCTCTTGCCTGGCCTCCCAGGACACCTACATAACTGGTCTACCTGCTCAGCCTGGCCTTGTGTTGACTCTGTTGCAGATGGGGCCAGCTCTGCTCCAGCAGGACTGATTGTCTCAGATACAGCTTCACACAGATATTGCTTTGGGTTCTGAAGCAGCAAAGCTGTGTATGAGTGTAGTATCTGAGGTCTTCCAAAGGTGTGCTGTGGAGGAAGCAGTGCAAGTGCCTCCTGCACTTGGATCCACAGCCATATGACAGTGGTACGGTGCCATGGGGTCATGCCATGTAGCAGCCCTGCCTGAGGAAGACTCTGGGGACTTGGAACACTGGGGACTTCCGTGCAGATAGACTGGTGACAATCCATCACCCCAAGGAATCCGAACTCATCACAGGAGACAAGGAGTCCGTGAGACTATACTAGATCCATTCCACTACCTGAGAAAGTTGTTTTAAAGCTTCCTTAGGCATTTCTACAGCAGTGCAGACATGCTATTCAGAATAGCCTCCACTCATTCAACTGGATAATCTCACGGGTAGAGTGTCTTTTTTTCATATATTGTAGAAGTGTAGGGAAAGGATATATTGAAAGCCTTCCCTCCCTCCCCCCAATATTATTCTTACATCAAAAAACCTGAAAACACAAAGAAGATTTTTATGTTCAGGTATGAGTTTTCTCTGAGATCTCTAGCTACAAAGAAATTAACCATTTTAACACTTTGGGCTAAATTTTTCATAAAATCATTTCCAGCCAGTTTTCAGAAAGCTCCTATTACAGTCTCATGCAGACTGCCTTAAGCATTAATGGGCTGACAAGATGCTCAAAATGGTTTTGTCTGCAGCAGAGAAGCACATTTGTGCTGGAGGGGAGTCTATAACAGACAGAGTACTGCTTTCATGGTGCCTACTACACGCAGGTAACAGGAGGATGAATTAAACATCTCAATATTCCAACAGTTGTCAAGGATACTGTTTGAGGTGTTAATTTTGACTTGTGGTTGTGTTTTTCTAAATCAATGTGTTAGTTCATTTTTTTTCTGGTCTACTTTAATTTACAGTGATTAGAACCCTCAGTAAATGCAAGTAAAGTATTCAACATATTAAAATGAGATAGAAAGATATGAATAGATCTATGATCAGTTCATTCTAGTTTCTCAGAGAAAGAAACACAGGGAGAAAGCATTGCTTCCAGGACTGCATAAAGTGACCTTTTGGATTTGCCATTCCTGACATCATAATAATTAGGAAGGAATCCGAAAGCTATGCTGCTCAAAGAATTTGGCCATGAAACTCTCCATGCAGATTCCTGGCCTCAGTATGAAAAAATGTGTTGCTCCATCTTAGGAAAAATATTGTCCTACTTAAATAAATTAATCTTCTTATTTGTGGCAATTTGAAAGCAGAATGAAAATGTCATGGATTCTGTTATCACTCTTTTTTTCTTCATGTGAAGGTAAGGGTCACCGTGAACCTGGCCAGACACCATGACCATGTGCTTGAGGGCAGCACAAGGTCAACATTCCTGACAGGACTTACGCACATTACACAGAGGTGACAGTCTGTGAAAGAATTATGTAGACTCCTAGTGCTAACTGTAACAGACAGGCCAAATAAATATGTTTAATTAAACTTGAAAAACACGGTTCAAGGTATGAAAAGTTTTACTTCTGTTTAACTTGTGTATTTCAGATTCACAGGAAGCATGCTTAAACCTGCTAGGTCATAGGCACAAACATAAACGGAGGGAGGAAAACATACCCTTGTTCATAAATGCTACCCCACTTCAACAGTCTCTCCTCTACCAAGAGCAAAATAGAGCTCGGAACTCTCCCAAGAGCAGAACAGAAGAGACTGAAATGGTGATCTCTCCCAAGCTGGCCTGATGAAGGAAAAAATAAAGACAAAACAAAACAGAACAAAGGAAACATTCAAGCAGGAAAGCACTCTTCACACAAAAACCCAAGAACTTGTGCCTGTTTTGACACACTGCCATGTTTTGGAGGTGGATAAAAAAGAGACGAGCAATTAAAGGAAAGCAGCACATACTTGTGATTTATTCAACATACAATTATCTGTTGCAAACATCCTCAAGTGCCCAGTGCCCTTAAGACCATCTGTTGTTGCTATTGAAAGCCTGTGGGCAATATTTTTGCCCACAAAGTAACAGTGCACACTCAGAGCAAGTCAACAGTCATTAGTAAAGAGAATACAGATCTATCATTCCTCTTAGTTTTGAATCCGTCTGGGCAGAAGATAAGAAGTTTTAATGTCGGTTGCTGTTGCTAGGGCCCTGTAACACAGCTCTGCAAGCTGGACCAAAAAATACGGCAATGCAGTAAGCCAGAACTCCAGCCAGCATGAATGGAGCTAGACATGGGCTGGGAAAGTGCTCTGTACGAAGTGCAGTCACTGCATTAGCCACACAGCATCAAGAAGCTGGAGTTTCATTTAAAATAGCTACTCATAGTAGAAATGTTCCAGTCAGAACAATGCAAGGTTCATCTGAAGCTAAAAACAGAAAGATACCTATTCAGGTCCCTTATGCTCTGGTGTTGCAGCTATACCACTCATAATAATTATTTACAACTATCAAGTCTCTCTGAATTTTTGTCCAGTTTAGACACATCTCTGCATACACTGCACTACCAGCTTGTGAAGATCCTGAAGCTAACATTACATTGTTTGGTTTGTGAGTTGCAAAAACAAGGCAGGAATATGGACCTTACAGGTGTTATTTAAAAGAAAGACAGATCAATTGGATATGAGCCCCTGTTTTATGTTACAAACACTGAAATAAAATAAAAGTCAGCTTATCTATTAGGTTTTGCATGGGATAGTCAGAACAATTTGCAGAAAGCAAAACTTTATTAACCAAAAGCAAATTGTAATGAAAGCACTTACAGCTGCATTACCCAATTTGGGAGCAGCTAGGAGAAGGAACTTCTTTGAGGGGTCTTTGTTCTTCCCCAGCTATGGACTGAAAGAATTTACAGGACAAATTAAAGTTCTGCTTTTGCCCATGACACTGTATGCACTTATTTGTTCATCTGAGTTAACACTGACCAAAATTAAACAATCCTCTGTGGATAAAAAATATATATAATCTTTCTCAAAATAGTTAACAGAAACTGACCACAAGCTTCCATTTACCCATGAAAATGGATCCTTTTTTGCTTGTGGTCAAATTATCAGTGACTGCTTGATAAATGTATTAAATTTAATAGGCTTATCCAAGCTATTCCTCATTGATCATGCAGAAGAGACCATCAGCCAAAAATCTCTGTGCCATGTTAACATCTAGATACCAACAACTGAAGACTCCATGTCATGGTGAAGAAGCTTTCATGGCTGGTTGTTTCAGAGTGGGTTGTGGTTACTTACATGATTCTCTATGGAACAGCAGTGGGAAATATGCTATTTTATGTATACAGTAACACTGTGAAAAGGGAAACAGGCAAAGACTTTAAGATCTGAAATTTGACAGAAGTAATCGAGCAGCTCAGTAGAGTTAGGGTGATTTATGTCTACTGTGTAACTGATTTTATCTTTGATACTAGTACTTAATGTCCATTTGGTTCACAAAAGATGAAAAGAACCTCCAGGTGAATAGCAGTTACTGTGCCAGGTGGAATACAATTCAAATGAACATACACATAAAAACCAGTTCAGATACCTGTGTTGAAAGGTAAAGAACAATCTGTGCTTTCTAAATGATCTCAGGGTTCTGGATCAGCTTAATAACCTATAAAAGCAGACTTACGGCTCCCTTTCTACCTATAGAGGGCAAAATTTATTTTTCAGAGCCCCATGGATGCCATTACTTAGCAAATAACAACAAAGGAAGAGACAATTCCCTCAACATTGCCACCAAGCTCAAAGGAGGAATGACGCATCTCAGAGCCCCGTGTCACTCAATGCTATTTTACAATTTTTGGCCAGTTTGAGGAATTGCAGGCAAACTGTCGGGTTATTTAAGTGTGCATTCGATTATGAGAGCTAAAGAGCCTTATGAAAAGGTTATGAAGAGGAAATCACACCTGTTTTTTGCTGAAGAAACAAAATTTAGCTATGAGGTTTGGAATCTGAGAAAAAAAGAATCCCCATACCTACATCTGAAAAGGTAAATTTGCATGTCTCTAATTTCCCCCTCCCGACAGTATAATTCACTCACACAAAAAATCCCAGGTACAGTATGCACAGACAATAAGGAATATGATTCTTTGGCAACACAGAAACAACCAGGGACTAATGGTGAAAGGACTCAAGGGTGCTGAGCTCTGATTGAGCTCAAATTTAAGGCTTCTCCAAGCTTTTTTTACCATCTTCTATAAGGAAAGGGCTTTCTGACTGTGCATCATTACACAGTAAAATTCACACTCTTATGCGACAGCTTCTACTTTCTCTGTTGCATGTCAGCAGTCAATGATTAACCATGAATATACATATTGTTAACAATAAGTCAATCAATATGCCATAACTTTGTGGAACAAAGGGAAAATTCCACTATCTCTTCTGGTATCTAAATACAACATCTTGTTTTGGTGAGCAGCACTTTGAGCATGTCTACCTTGAGTCAATGTTGTTATTATTTTTTATATTCTTATTTTATCACTGGAATACTTGATGCTCAATAAGGAACGCCTGTGCATAGGTATTCCAGAACTAGTTTTATACTAAGTAGCTGAGGTACAGGAACAGCCAAACTATGTTGATGAGAACTTCAGGGCAGGATTCCAACTCTACCCATGAACTCAGGGGTATCAGTGAACCAGATGGGAGGTTAGCCTGCCCTCACCTGCTCCTGAGTTGGACTGAAACAGTGTGCAAACTGCCAACTTTAAAGCCAGCTTTGATATGTCACAGTCACAATAGGCATAAACCCTGGCTCAGTTTTGGATCAGCTACAAAAAATAATTTTGATAAGAGCAATATAGCCAAACATATTTTTAATGAAAGATGATTTAGAAAAGAGTTGTCAAGTTAAGTCCCTTGTGTTTTAATATCATGAAGTGCCATAGAAATATAACTTAAGAAAATACATAATTTTTGTTTTTCTCAGATCAAACTATGTCTTAAAGGATACCCATGTTTTGCAGCTAAAGCAGAGGGTACTTCAAGTGTTTGTTCTATAGGTCTGCTCCCTCAGACTGTATAAAGAGCTGGAAATAGTATTGTGGTGGGTCAGCCCCAACCAACAGCCAAACACCCACCCAGCTTCTTGCTCACGTCCATCTTCCCCAGGACAGGGAGCAAAAAGAAGGAAGGTGAGAAAACTCATGGATCCAGATAGTAACAGTTGAATAGAAAAAGCAAAAGCTGTGCACATAAGCCAAGAAAAATAAGGAATTCATTCACTCTATCCCAGCAGCAGGCAGATATATGGACACTTCCTGGCAAGCAGGACTTCAGCACACATTAACAGTTGTTACCAAGTGAACATCCCCCCATTCCCTCTCCTTGCCCTGAACTTTTCTTCCTGAGTACGACATCACATAGTATGGAATACCCTTTGATCAGTTTGAGTCTGCTGTCTAGGTGGCGACCCCTCTCAGCATCTTGCCCACCCCACAACCTACTTGCTTTTGGGGTTGTACAGGATGAGAGGAAACCTTGACGCTATGCAAACACCGTTCAGCAATAGCCAAAACATTGGGATGCTACCAACACCAAATGCAAAGCACAGCAGCATATGGGCTACTATGAAGAAAGTTAACTCCATCCCAGTCAGACGCAGTACAATTTTTAACATTGGCAGTACTTCATTCAGAGATAAAATTAATGTAAACTGCAGAAAGAAACATCCTAGAGCATTTCCGGCATTTGTGTACTTTTGATACTACAGGATCATTACGAATTAATCCGTGTGATGAATTTCTTACCAGTTTTGTATACTTTCATTAATTGTTTTTTAGTAATATTATCTTGCCCTTAATGTTACTGATCTTATTCTGTTTTATTCTTATCACTAGTAAATTCTATTTTATTCTAAATACTAAGCCTGACTTTGCAAGCTACTGCTTGCAATCACATAAACCAAAGGGATTGTTTTGGGAAAATAAGCCCAGTAGACACTCTACTTTGCTAACATAATAGGCATTTTATCCTGTGTTGTTTTTGTTTTTTTTTCTCAGTTCTTGTGATTCCTAATGATAAAGGTCATCCTGACAATTGATAAAGCAGGTTTGGGGTTTTATTTTATTTTCTAAGAATGACTTTGGGTTTGTTTATTTGCTAATTTAACCATGTCAGCAGAAGTTACAGCATCAGCAAAAGTTGCAGACAAGCTTGTATATGGCAAACTATGACTATCCACTGTCAGATACTTTCTGAGCTTGTTTACATAAATGCAGGAAAATATAACATTTTTATATAGACTCCTCAGGTTTCTTCTTCACTAATTCTCCCCAAGTGTTTCTTCCTTTCTTGGAATACAACACCAAATCAAATAGACTGAATCAGGAGACATAGGGAGAGACTGTTGTTCAGTGTTCACAATTAATACAAATACATCCTGTGATAAGTGAGGCATACAAGAGGAAGCAGTACTCATCTGCTTCACTGCCACTGTGTGGCGATTGGAGAATGCAAGACTGCCATAGGTGACATCTTTTGCAGGTATCTGTAATTTACTTTGCTTTGCATGCAGTTCTTCTGGTGTGGCTCTTAAAAAGACACATGGCTAGAATGGCTAAATTCCCAAACTCAAGAGTTCCCTTCTGGAGGTGTCAATATGTTCTCCTTAAGATGCTTGTCTAAATCATCTTCCTACAATTCATTAAGACCCCATCAAAAGAAATTTCAAATATAGATGAGTGTGGAAAAATAAGCATGCTTTTGCCATGTGCATAAATGAGATATCTTCCAGAATACTGTGCAGTTAATCTGAGGGTGATACAAAAGATAGATTAAAATACCAGAAATAAATTTAAAACAAACAAACAACTTTGTTAAACCAAGCTCCCAAATGAACAATACCATGAAGACTTATGAATAGGGAAAGAAAAATTATCCAGAATCTAGCTTGAAATAATGTAACACAACCATAGAAACCCTGTCATTGTAATAAATGTTTTCTATGAGTTAAATGGATTGGACTAAATCAGCTCACTAATGTCCCAGGTTTGTGGGACTTTTTGTGTATCATATGTATGGGAAACATCACCCATCCTGGAGAAGATGTAGCTTATAACTACTACTGCCCTCCATGTAATCTACATTACCACTGAAGACAAAGTAGCTGTACTGTTGTCCAAAATAAGTCATACATACTCTCAATGACATCATGTCTTCCATCCAGCAAGCAGTTGGGTTTTGGCCTAGCTCAGATGTTAACTGTAACCTGGGGAGCAGTCAGCAAAGTGTTAGTTCTATTTTTTTATAATAATTAATAATAATAATAATAATAATAATAATAATAATAATAATAATAATAATAATAATAATAATAGCAGCTGACAGGTTGCATTAAGTCACTGCAAACCATACCCTAGCACATTAAAAAAAAATCTGTGCTGCAATAATATGCACCTCATTGGGTGTCCCAGAGAACTTTCACAGACATTCAACAAATGCAAAATAGTGATTTTGAAGGATTTTAAGAATTCAAATGACCCCGAAGTTAATTACACTGGTGGAACATAGTACGAACTCAAATCATTTTAAAGCAGCAGTTCAAAATGAAGTTTCCTTATTGACTTGACCTCTTATTATTGTCAGTTTATACCCAAAGGTAGAAATGTTTACCTGCTGTGAAACCAAAACCTTTTTCCCTTCCCTGCCCTGCCCTTCCCTAACTTCTTTTCTTTTTTTTTTTTTTTTTTTTCTGAAACTAAAGGCTGTGGACATTTCATTATCCTGAAACCTGATGGTATGAGATATTGCTGTAATATTAGCAGTTTGTTCATTCTAAGAAATCTCTTGAGAGAGAGCTGCTTGTTTAATTGTAGGACTCAAGCCAGCTTGATTAAAATATTAAATAAAAACAAGACAATAATCTATAACTCTTTTCTCCCTATGGCCTGTTTTGGTGGGTGAATACTTTGAGCTATAATTTTCTAATTTCAGTTCATGGAAAATTTATTTGTCTAACTACTGTTCCATTAATAGATGTCATGCTGAATTTTTAAACACATTGCACAGCTATGTTTGGACATTTGCTTCAGTAAAAATCTATCCCCAGACATCACCGAATATAAAAATATTATAAATATAGTATTAATAAACAGAAAAGCAGGTTGGTGGGAAAGCAATGGGTTTTCACAGGAAGAAAAACTTTAGGTCTAGGTAGAGTGGTGGGAAGAGGTATTGCACCAAGTTGAGAAAGTCACAGTCTTGTCTTGTCTGTTTATTCAGGTTTAAATCACAAACTGAAATGCTTCACTAACAATTTACCTTTACCAGTTCTGAGCTTAAAAGACTTGGAAAGCTGGTTCAGCATCCAGCATTACACCCACTGATTTCCCGAGGATTCCCTGGGGCACTGGATCAGACCTTGCATTTGGTAACCAACATCCTTTTTTGTCTCTTTAGTGGCTGCACGTTGCATGCACACCTGCAGTGTTAACACTCATTTTAATGTCGTAAAACAGTGGGAAAGAAACAGGTACTAGAGTCAAATAGGTCTCATATATCTTTTTCTCATTGTTGTGAATCCCAAATGCATTTGCATAGGATGAGAGTAGCTGAGGCTTATTTCTGTTACTGTTTAAAGTACTTGCATTGAGATCGAAATAAAATTTTTGGAAAACAGTAAGTACACAGTAGTTCAGATGCACAACATGAGTACAATGACCTACTGTAATCTCTTTCAGAATTGTACATAATTGAATAGATTTATTCTCTTGGAGATGAATCTACTTTCCAGTAGGGAACTGACACTCTTTATCGTTACTTGTTAGAAATCATTTCTTCTTTTGGCCTATTGAATCTAAATGTTTATACACAAGAGCCGAGGCTAGAAAACTTTCAAGATGACTGTGTAAAAAAGACAAATGCAAGAAAAATACCCCAAATATTGCTGCAAAAAGAATGCTATCACTTGCAAAAAACACCCCAAGGCAACTGCCTTGCACAGCCTAGCAGAATAATAGACTACGAGGCCTAAAGAAACCCCTTACAGAGTTTCTCCTTGCAGCTGGTCAAAATATTATAGCATATATATGTGTTTATATGTACACAAACTTAATGAGACAGTCCAAACTAAGGATGGCAATGGAAAGGAAAGAGCTTGTCTACTGCCTTCCCACACAAGCCTGATGCCTGGAGCAATTCTGTGAGTATTTAAGTTGAAAGTTGATAAGTCAGCCTAAATAAGGGAAGCAATTTGTGCCTTCATCTCAGTCTGAGTGCTCTCTAAGGTGATATGTTTTTTCCTAAATGAAAATTGTCAAAAGGTCATAGCGTTTATCCCAGTGTAGAAAGGAAAATATTTTGAAATTTCAAAGATTTCACAGGAGAGACAATTTGCTTTGTTGTTCTGCACAGTTTTCCTGTATAATTAAACTGTGAATCACATAGCTCAAGTAATAACACATTGAGAAAGCTTTAATATTAATAACAAGTGCTATAAAGTTACTAGTGTTTGTCAAGTTTAGCTTCCTGGGGATTTTGTTTGTTTATCCCACTATGGAGCTTGAATTCATATTAGTACTTCAGCAATTTTCAGTGAATGATTCTATAACAATTTCCATTTTTATTATTCCATCCTAGAACAGAGAAGAAAAAAGACATTCAAAACTCTTCAAAGTAAAAAGGTGTTCTCTTTCATGGAGTGGTGGTATCCCAGCTAAGACCAAACCTAAGTGACGAATTATTTTTTACTACAGAGTCACGTTCTATATGTTAATGCATGCAGGATATTAATACTGCCCCAGGCTTGCTATAGTTCAAACCAAGAAATTAAGTTTAATACATATTGGGCTATTGGCACTAACAAGTAGTTATACCTCAGTGAGAATATCAAGATAAAGGCATATAATTACCCTAAAGAGGGAAAAAAAAAAAAAAGATCAAGAGATAACAGTCCATCAACTTGTATTGGCATATAGTATGCCAATTTTACCATATTTAGACAGTTACAGGGTGAAATCTTCATTCAGCAGCTGAAAAGAAGCTTCTGTACCCTATGAACAATCTATAGAGAGGAACTACTTTCTGGCTGATCAAGAGAGCAGTATCCCACCCACTGCCAGGACATGAAGAGACTTTAAGACAGCTGAAAGAGGGCTCAGACCAGCACCCACAAAGGAAGCAGTATACCTAACCCCAGGTACAAACCAGACATTTCTAGCTATAAGAAAACACAGTGCTGTTAACCTGTAGGGAGGTGTAAGGCCCAGAGCTGGGTGCTGATCAAATTAGACACTTCTATAGTTATAGCATCAGCTAGGCAGGTGTTTTCAAAATCTTCAATTTGGACTTAATAAGATTGAAACACCAGAGGGCTGCTATAAGCTTTCTGGGCATTGTTTTGCAGGCAATGGTAATTAGGCCCACACAAATGTCAATGCTATCTATATGGTTAGGAATGTGGATTACTAAACACGAAAGGTACAGAGGGAATGACAAGAGCAAACACACTCATCATGCAGAAAAACAAAAAGAAAACAATGGAAATGAGAGAGGAAAAGGAGATTGAGAGAAAAAGGGAGTTTTCTGACTTCCTTGCTTTCTAGCCAACAGCCTACTTTATCAAATGCCTATGTGACCAAGATACGAATAAAAAAATTTCTTGCTCTTACCCAAAATCAGGTTCAAAGCCTTCTAAATACACACTTCTCAGTGTTGTCAGGGAAGTTGGTCCTGGGCACTCCTGTGAAGATTTACATGCTTTCACTGATCTTTGGCCAGTCTTTGGCTTACAGCACTGCCTGCACTGTAATGCAGGGAAGAGGCTTCCTAATGTCAAAAGACATGCCTTGTGTTTTTGTAGGTTTAGGTGGTATTTTGAAATGCCTGTTGGCTTTCAGTGATAATACTGTCCTTTTTCTTCCCTAAGTACAAAACTGCCTGGTTTGCGAAGAAGAACTGATTACTGCTGCAGAAATGTGTAGTGATGAAGAAGTTGGTAGGTACTGGAAGCTTCGTTTTCCTGGTGCTTTGCTCTTTTTTATCCAAGATGCTTTTGTGTGCACAGCTAAGTTCTCTGAAACAGCAGACAAATTTCATTGCAGGAACAGTCAACAAATATATTTTACGTTTGAATTTAAATGGATAAATGACAGTTCTGTTTGTTTTACACTTGTTTTCCAAAACTAAGTGAACACAGTCCCAATCAACAAATTTTTATAGGTGACACATATGTAGTGACGTTAATAGCCCATTTCAAAATGCATTCAGTAAACTGATTTTTTGTAAACAGGCACTTAGCAATTATTCGTAGAACTAGTTGTTACACATTACAAATAAATGTATTATGGTGCCATTTATTTGCTCATATTTTTCAAAACTAGAATGCCTACTCATTGTTCTTTAGATGGATGTCTTTCAATGCACAGTATGTTCTGTGATTCAAACTTGCATTTCAAAGATGTTGTGAATGCTTTCTTTAAAACTGCTGAAGTGTGGTTCTGCTCTGAACAGCAAGCCTGCAAAAATAGGACCTCCTTGTACATCTGGTCTCCTCACTATGTTTACTCCAGGTCATTTGGAGTACAATATTAATATTGACCATGCTTTTTCTGCTCTCTTCTGTTTTAAGATTGTAATGCCAGGTCATGCAGGAAGAATAAGGTTATTTCAATTCACTCTTTGATATCATCACTAAACATACTACTAACAAAATGCTTTATCAAATTGTAAGCCATTCTGCTTGTGCAAAACCACTGAAATCAAGGGAGTGAGTGAAAATGACAGCAAGAATACCATTTGCAGTCAGTGTGATTATAAGCTTAAACTGTTTGTATTTGAATTGTTTAAAAAAGTATTCACCTAACACCAGAGACAAGGGAAACTGCAAATATCTTGAACTGGCTTTCTCAAGAGAAATGTAAATCAACATACGAAACTCAGAAAATAGATGGATTGTTGTTTACATGCTGATTCACGCTAGAAACAAGTTTAAGAAAGCTTAAATAGTTATCTCAAAATTAAATATTTTCCTGGCTTTTAAGTGGGGCTTTGATATTTTTTTTTCAGAACATAATGCTTCAAAATCAGCTGAGTGAATACAAAATATTTTGCTTTACAGAACTCATGTAAGCTAAACGTAAAATATTTTGTACTGACTTAATTAAAGTTGTGAGATTTTAAACATTTTAGATAAGTCACAAGAAAGTATTTTAAGAAGAAAGCAGATAGCGTAGCAATTTAAAAAAATAATTTGTCTACATTTATGGTTTTTTTGTTAAGTTACATAAATTAGTAGATGCAGATATGTGAGTGTGAATATATAATAGCAGACCTTTAGTTTCATGACTAACTAGAGCTTACAAAGGCTTCCTCATTTCTGTCAAATCACCTCATGACCTTTATGGTTTTGGCTGCAGATGATCAATACTCCATAGCTTCGTGTTTATTGTAAACAGTAAGCGCAGATATTAGTTGTCTTTGTCCAAAGCTTTTCTGTTGATGAGTGCTCTAATTACTGTTTTATTAAACATGGGCAGAGTACACTCTTGCTTTCAAATCAAAGCACCAGCACCTGGTTTTTATTAGTTATGTTAGAGTTGTTAGGCACAATCTGAGCTTGCCTATCAAAATAGGCACATGAGGAAATGCATATAGAGGAACATCTAGATTTTGAATCCCAAGTGACCACATGGGGAAAATTAGTCAAGATGGTGACATTTGTAGCAGCCTTGTAAATGCCAAACAGTTAGGTGAGTTCCATTTTGAGAACTTAGGTGTCTAGGTTTATGTCATCACAGACACGAGGTGGTGGACAGAATGCTGGCAGGCAAGCTCTTTCATACTGGTTCCTGTCTGCTGACTTTTCAGTCCTCATGAACTGGTTGTGAGTTTCCTTCATCTGTTGGAGACACTCAGAAGTCTGAGTTACTTGCTTCTGAAAAGGTGCAATCATTTTCTCCTGAAAAATAGGAAATTGCAACTTGTTCAACTGGATTTGAGAGTATAAAGAACTAGAATCTGAGAGATGTGCTGCTGCTGAAGGGGAAATTCAGCATCCTGTTACTGACAAGTCATATTAAATGTGTTTAATGATAATGGGCTACTGACAGCTCCCTGGATGCCTCTCTTGTATGTGTTAAAAAGCAACAGCCACTTGAATTTTTTGTCTTGGTATTTCCCCCCTGTCTTGGAAGATAATCAGGAGCACTACAAAAATACTTTACACAGACCTTGAGGAAAGGGGGAAATAACGAATGCCTCCCTTTGCTGAATAGTGAGCTATAATGCTGCAAACCCTCAGAGACAGACTATCCCCAGACCTTCCAAGTATCTGCCCTTGCTCCTTTTAAATATGTAAATCTGCTGAGAATAGTAAATTATTCTTTAGATTTCAGATTAACACAGATGAGTAATCTACTTTATTTCACGTGTGGTCCTCAGTTCCCAAGACATGGGTGATATGTCTGGTTGAAAAGGGAGGACACCTCAAGCAGCAGACATTTTTCTACTAAAAGAAAACTGGGTATTTACTTCAGAATAAAACTATGTATTTGAATACCATTTTCTAATAGATTTCCCCAATGGAGTAACTGGTGCCAAGGAAAAGGTAAATATTCAACAAGTGAAACCATTTTAGGAAAACCATTTAGGAAACCATTTTTAGGAAAGAAACTCCACACAGAAAATCAATGCAAAGCCAAGAAAAGAGAAGAAAATCTGCAATGCATTAAAAAAGTTCTGTTTCCCTACCTTGTTGCTCTTTTTCAGATGTTTTCATCTTTGATTTTCTATCCCAGCCTTTCACAAGGAAGACTCAAGGAATTATGTGGATTTTAGAGTACCTGGGAGAATCAACTGTTTGATTGGGAATTCCCTGTGTTGACTGTAGCAAAGCTGCTATAATTTTGGCCATCACATCAAGACTGGTACACTGAATGACATGCACTGTCTATACACAGTTATATGGGGAAAAACAGAACTTGAGGAAACTAAGGACTAGAGTTATAGCTAGGTGATCTTCAATGCACAGAACACTGTTTTTAAACAAAATGAAATGGAAAGCTTACCATGAAGCTTATTTTAGAATTCTTATTTTGCTAATGGAGAAGCTTTCAAGGAGGCAGTTTTCCTTCGAGTGTATATGCTCAAAATGAAAGAAAACAGAAAGTAGTAATATTTCTCATCAGTCTAAATCTCCTTCTTCCTAATGTTTATTATGATCAATCTTTGAGCAGATCATAAGTGTTTGTTATGCAACAGTAATGCTGAAACTGCTTGTGAACAGTTCTCTGTATTTATGCAATGTCTGATATTTGTTTTTCTAGTTGTCTTGATTAGTTGTGACTGGTCAGACAAGTCATATGGCGTTGTTTCTGTTCTCAGATTAGAAGAGTGCACAAATAGACTCTCATGTGTCAAGTAGTTTTGCTAATACTTACTCTGGCAGCTTCAAGCCCAAGATGCATGGTAACAACCCATACCTTTTAAAAAATGAATACAAAAGGACAAAAAGCACAGCTGAAAAGAAAACAACCCCTGAGCAAACAGTCACATAAAACAGCTTGCCCTGCTTGCCTGTGGAGCTATGTGCATGCACATTCTTTTGTTTCTTGTTAAACACGTGCATGTTCTAGGAATCCAGGTCATTACTTTTGTTCCTGAAAAAAATATTTCAAAGGGATCTTCTGGGTTTGCTTTACTTTATCTGGAGGTGTTTTTGTTGTGGTGCTTTTTTAAAAAAATGTTTTATTTTAACAATTAGAAATCTATACCAGGTTTTGAGACCCAAAGACTTACAGCAGGATTCTGACCACCTCTCTCTGAAGCTTCTATTGCACAGGGAGAGAGCATTTGCTTCAGAAATACTTCAGCCATAGAAAAAGGTGGATTTACTTTCTAATCACATCTGAACATTGAAATCTTTACATCTTAGCTCTGATAAGGAGTGTTGGCCTTCTAATAAATACTGATTTGCCTCAAATCCTTCAGAATTTCAAACTTTTTTTTTTTTTTTGAAAAGCCAACGTTTTCTTTATTACTTTCAAGAAGGTTAGTTTTCTCCCTCAGCTATAACATCTGTAACACTAAAAAGATATTTTGCAGGATCTCACCAAAGATGAAAATACTTCCCTCAGAAGGGCCAGTGAAGTATTCACTGCCAGATCAAGGCAATGAAGTTTTGGCTCTAATTTTAACTCAGTAGTTACTGTCTATGACAGATGTTTTGACCGAGGGCAGCACTATCTGAACTTTTATAGAAGCCTTGTTGGTTGCAACCTATTGTCCAGATGGCTGATAGTTTCCGGAAAATGTTGTGCTTCAAATAACCTGTGTGGAAGGATATAAAGAGACTAGGAGAAGGACCACTGCAGCTGACATTGAACTGGTTCATGAAAAAGAGAGACAAGAAAGTGATCCATGCCACAGAGATCCATGGCAGCTGTACAATAAATCCTCCCTACATCAGCCGCAGAGAATAATGTAATATGACACACTGAAGGGAGCATGTTGAAGGAAAACATGAGGATCCACTTTCTCCCTTCAACATTCACGCTTCCCACAGGTGGGTATAATAACAGTGATTATTCTCAGTGATTATATACAGGTTTTGATGCTTCCACTAGCAAGACACTTCTCTGAGCAAGGTGCAGAGAAAAGCAAACAGAGTAATGTCCAACTGAGGAAGTGATAAAGGGTAAAGACCAGAAAAAGTTAAAAATAAAGCACTTCACAAAATGTATTAAGAGATGTGAGAGCTGGACTAGCTAATCTGAGTTGAATCAGATGATCCTTAAAGTTTTCTTCCAATGCAAACTATTCCATGAGTCTATGATAGAAACTCAAAATAATTTCCTCTGCGCTACACAACCCCTTTAAAGCTAGAGAACAGGAGCTAGAGAAGGAAAGCATATTGTAATGAGAGAATTACAGTGCAGAAACAAGACATTTAAACATTAATCTATAGTCCCATTCTATTTGTAAGCAACAGAAATTTTTAATTTTGTGTACAATGATGTGAACTTCTTGGAAATTCCAGGACTTAATTTTTCCTATCCTAATAAATCCGTACTGTAAATAGAAGTGTCCTGATTTGAGGTGGGGCGAATCAATTTTCTGTTTTACAATTTTACTTTCTTGGCTGGGCCTCTTCTAATTAACTAAACTCTGAAATTGGCAGCGCATTTTTCGAGGCTGTTTCATCTTGCAGTGATAAGACCTAATTATACCAAGGGATGGTATGCAGAGAGGCCCTTGCTTATACTTATTGCTATAACAACCAAGGTCGATAATTTTTGTCGTTTGCCCCATTGGAGGGTTGGAAATGGAAAAGCATAAAGGAGTCCCACCTGCAAGGAGGGACGAACAGGACAGGTGACCCAAAACTGACCAACAGGGGTATTCCATCCCATCCGCATCATGCCCCTTATAAAAGCTGAGGGATCAAAAGGTCAACTCTCCTTCTTTGATGGCCAACATCTTAGGAAGACCCTGCCTGTTCATCTGCCTTTGAGCCTGATCCGAGCATT
>VZRU01000073.1:173084-231012 GCA_013398155.1 Pedionomus torquatus | reverse complement strand
TTTTTTTTTTTTTTTCTGAACAATGTAAATATGAAGAAACACTTAGCAAAATTAATTACTTTAGAGTAACTCCTTCTAAGTTTAACAAAGATGAACAAAGACTAATTATTCAAGTTAAAAGTATATTGCAGTGCACACAAAATATCAATGGGTTGTTCTGTAGCAAAGGTGTTTCCAGACATAACTGTTGACAAGAAGTAAGCCCAAGATGCAAAAGATGGTGTGTTGATCTGTTTGCAACTCCAGACTGAAGGCCCCAGTTCTGCAAAGACTTAGGCACTAAATGAGGCAAAGCCATCGATCATTTGAGTAATGCCAGTAGTGCCTGAATTCCAACTTAAAGTAAGGTAGGTGTTTCAGTGCTCCAATGACCTGAATAGTTACACTCACACTTAATTCTGCACAGATGAGTAGGGTCTTGTGCTCCTACAGCATATTAATTTCCTAAAACTAAGCTCAAGTAGCAGCATTTGTGAGATGAGGAACTACATCTGAACAGCAAACGGTAGAGCATATGTCCCCACAAAAAATATCCTGAGAAGTGCCTCTCCAAGAACAATATCAAGTATTACATCTATATAATATACTAAGGCAATATAAGAGGGAAAAAAGAATCTTGCTTTAGTTACTATGACAATATGAATCTCTTTAGTATGACTAATGTAATTAAATCACATACATAGCTGCATTGCTTTCACTCTTGGTTTGTTTTTTTTTGTTGTTTTTTTTTTTTCATTTAATTATTAGAGTGGCATTACAGAAGGAAATGCAAGACTCAAAACCCATCTTACAGTAGTCACCAAACATTCATTAGATAGAAACAATCCCGATTCCTTACAATGAGATCAAACTGGTAGTCCAAAAGTAAACCAATAATCCAGAAGCATGCAGTGCTATGAAATTAGATGATGAACTAGACAACTGCATGCAATTGCAGAGCTACAATCTCATTAGGATCACAGAGATGTGATGGAGTAGCTCCCATGGCTGGCATGCTGCAATCACAGAAATCTTTAGGTTGGAGACGACCTCTCCAGATCTTCTAGTCCAGACCCACTGTTCAAACAATGTCCGATAAAGTCAGTTGCCTGGGGCTGTGTTCAATCAAGATTGAAATATTTCGACAAATGGAGGCTTCTCAGCCTTTCTGAGCAACCTGTTCCTTCCTGTGTTTGAGTATCCACACACTAC
The DNA here is from genome assembly GCA_013398155.1 of Pedionomus torquatus. Lineage (NCBI taxonomy): Eukaryota > Metazoa > Chordata > Aves > Charadriiformes > Pedionomidae > Pedionomus > Pedionomus torquatus. The sequence continues at coordinate 229,821 of VZRU01000073.1, read as the reverse complement.
AAAGACTTTTTCTTTTGTTCATATTGGATTTCATGGGGTTTGATTTTTGCACATTGCCTCCTTATCTGTCACTGGGCCCATTGCCACTTGTCCTGTCACTGAAAAGAGCCTGGTTTGCTCATCTTTGTTTGCTCCATTAGGTGTTTATAAGATCCCCCTTGGGCCATTTGCTCTTCAGGCCGAACAGTCCCATCCTCTCCTTGCAAATCTAGAGAGAAACACAGATAGAAGAATTTGTAGAGAAACAGTGATCACAACTGAACTAAATTTTTTTAAAACATTGGTTCTCTAGAATGAATACATTTTCTTTTTTTTTTTATTTTTTTTAGACTTTGTAAATGAAAATTCCTTAAAAATCAACCCAATTGAAATGCCTCAAAAATGAAAACCTAATTTCTTTTGTAGGCACTTTCTTCCAGTTTTTATTTGCTCTGTAAGATGAATTTATAGTCTTGCAACTGGTCTCGTTGTTTTGCACCAATTAGTCCTTGCATATAGACAAAGAACTAGGAGGAAGCAGAGTAGGAGGAAGATATTACTCTTAATACGCTTAGAATAAGAGTTTTTATTCAAAAACAGATCTACACAGAAAAGCTTTTTCTAGCTTGCTACCCTATGGAGCCCAAAAAATTTTGTTAACCAGGATATTTAATGTTTTTACAATACAAAATTGATGTGTCTTAAACAGTAAATATTGATTTTGTCATTCAGGACAAATTAATGCTAAATATGTAAATGAACTGTATGCATTACTTGCCTGAAATTCTAATGCAATGGAAATCACATTTACATTTACTATTTCTTTTCAGTAAGCAGTCACTTGATCCTAGAGTGTTCCTAAATTTCATTATGTTTGTACTTGCATTTTGAGCCCATTTCAGATTGACTTTCAACTTCAGAAATTAATACAAGTTTTGCTGGAAAAGCTTGTTCCATGTACATTTAAAAATGAGGAGACATGATATTCTTTAGACTCACAGCCCATCTGTTTTGTGTTTTCCTGGTATGTCCCATGAGCTTTTTAAACTCATAGGACTTCCCCTATTACTCTGCATACGCTAAATATTTTCAATCAAATTTCTTACATTTTCATGGATGTGAAAAATGAAGGGGGGAGAGGGAAAATACACATCAAATGTTGTATGTAGGTTTTTGGTTTTCTCAAAAGCATTTATTTTTACTTTAAAATATACATATATATTAATGCTGTGGCTTAAAGTCAGTAGCAGAAATGAACGACATAATAGGTTTGTTATCAGAGCTTAAACCGAAGTCTGTCCCAGCATCATTAACCTGAGATAAATATAGCAGTCAAGAAGAAAATGCTCAGAAATAATTATAACCCCAAACAAAGAAAAGTTTGCGGACCCATGATCTGTGCTCTGTAAAATTCTGTTCATTCACTAGATAGTACACAAAGTATTGTATTGCAAGAAGATGGAGGTAGACACAGAGATAGTTGAGGAAGCACAAAAGTTTTTGAGAAAGTTTTCTCAATTCAATTGAAAGTAAGGTACCAGAGCACGACATAGATTTTATACCAACATATTTAAAACAGCTTGCCTATTTTCTTACTGTGCTCCAATGAAATGCCTCGTATACGCTTCTATAAATGAGAGGAACCAATGGATGATTTCCTACATTGTAAAACTTGCTGTTTCAGCAATCTGACATGAGAATGTATGGGCCCTTTTTCCAACAGTATAAGCCAGGATAATTAGCAGTATACCTGACAGGACTAGGGGAGGATTAAAACAATGTACTTATATTTTCCTAGAGCATCGCCAGTATTATAAATGATAATATAGACAGCTTGTTACTTAGCTGTAGACTTGCAGTTCCATCACCAACTGTACAGTACTTAAAAGTTTAATAGATAGAAAGGAGCCAATTTACATCATTTTCATAATAGCCCTTTACCTATCACTGTGACAGCTGATCACTTCACACAACGACACAGCTACTTGATTCCCTTGGCCTATACTTGCCATGTGAGATATGCATTTTTCCCAGATAGATGTACAGTTTAGAACAGTATGTGCTGAAAATTATTGCTTTACTTTGCAAGATGGGTCATTTCAGAAGGACCAGACCCACTGCCAGCAAACATAATTTGTTTGGATATTTTCTTATGGTGTGATTTATATAGTCCAGAGCATAAACTAGCCATTATGGAGGTTTTCAAGAGGCGGATCTCTATTTTGATAGCTTTATTGTTGTTTTACATTAACATAGATAACATAAATATTGAAACACTGATGACATTTTTAGACTGTAAGAGAAGTGTTACAAAGCAGTGGCTAATAGTAGTGCAGCAATCTATCTGTTTTTCATTTTGGAGACTTAAATCTTCATTCCATTAATATGGTGCATTGGAAGACATTACAGCTTGCATTTGCTCATTCTTTTCCCTTTAAGTCATTATGAATGTACTAGAATGACTCTTAAACATCTCTTTGTGGGCTGGAAAAGAAAGCAGGTTTCAAGCTCAGAGATGACAAGAGGTGAATTGTTCTTCAGTACAGAAGGAAGGAGGGGTGAGTAAACGGACCCAAATGGGTTCAGTAGAATAAATAGGAATAAACCAGAATAAATAGGAATAAACCAGGAAGCTGTTGCCACTGAATAATGCCCAGTCTAGTAACAAACCTCTGGCCAGAAACAGGACACTACAGTGGAGGTTTTCCACCTTACTCCTGCTTTCCATCATGGAAAAGAAAACAGCAGGGACAGTTTTTTGTGGTAGCGCTGAGGGCTCATTTGACGTCAAGCACGGCAGCTCACACTTAAAATTTCTGACCCCCTTTTTTTGGTGCCAAGACACCAGCCTAGACTCTTGGGAAGGGGCAGAAGTTGATGGCCTGTACTGTTAAGGTGCACAGATGTTCATATAGGTTTGTGTTACCAGGAAAGGCTTTTCCCCAACCTTTCCAAAAGGATTATGAGAGGTGGTAGGGGAGAAAAGCTGCTGAGAGGAAGTGAAACGGACTTCAGGCAGAAGAATCTCTAAATGGTTCAAAAGGAGTATTTCTTCCTTAAAATAAGTATGAGTGATGACAGAATTCCTCAGAGCTGAAACAAGGGAGAAACCAAGCAAGAATTTTGAGGTTAATTTTTCTGGGCTACTTTCCTTTTTCTATTCAGTTTTCCGAACTAGTTTTGAAAATCAAGCAGTGATGCTGAAAATCTTCCATAAAATTATGGAGCTCAAATTACAGCATTGATCTCCCCCGGGGGGCAAACTCACAACCTTTGTAGAGAAATGGTAAAACAGAAAGTCAAGATGGCAATCACAGTTACAGCTGACAGGAATTTCCCAGATTTCCCCACTGATGTTTACAACAGAGGCACTGGCGTGGCCACTGGCCCAGAGAGCAGCTCACAAGAGTAGGGGAGAAAACCCTTGTCATATCCTCGAATGCTCAGCTGTAATTTGCATGAAATGCAGTTCTCAGTCGATGACTCAGGTCACAGGGTCACAGGGATGAATCGAAAAACTGACACACTTGGCAGGAAATTTGTTCAAGAGGTGACTGTGCAGGGAAGGCAAAAACAATCAGGGCCAGAAAGTCTCCAGGCTAAATCACGCACTAAATTAACAACCAGTGGAGGGTCAGTTCAGAACAACTTTTTATGAAATAATCATTAATCAAAGGACTTTTTTTTTTTTCATATATTACTGTATAGCATCCCATATATTCCCTGCCTAAGGATTCTCACAAAGAATTAGGTGATCTTTAGGACTGAATCAAACTACAGACCTCCCATGAGCTGTCTGATGAATCTTTAAAAGAGAAACACTTCTCCAAAAGTCTACAGCTACAGGAGACTCTTTTCTTTTACTCCTTTCCTTTTCACAAAATCAGACTCTCAGATTGTAGTATCTACTTCAAATTCACAGAAAAACAATTTGTTCATTCAGCCCTAGTAGCTTTATATTGTTCCTCTACCCTTCTTCCCAACAACACTAATGCATAATTCATTTGCTTCTTACACATCTATTGGAAAAGTAAAGTTTGAGAATAATTTGTAGGAGTTGCGCATGATAACTTATACACCAGTTCTGGGAGAGTTTGCAAGGTATGTAAGTAGTGTATTGCAAAAAATACAGATGTTCTGATTCAAAAACATGAGGAAGCTGAAAATCCCAAAGGCATTTATGAAATGAAGAGCTAAGGCTTCAGTGGAAGTTATACTTTGAAATGTCTGATGAATCTGGATGCTGACAAATCTGAGACATCCCTTCACAGCAGAGACTGGCCCAAGAAACAGAGCTGGACCTGTGCAAATGGTGGTGACTCACGGGGTTATCTAAGACCAGTGCTACATAGAAGTGGCTGTTTATCCCAGACAGTTAGCCAGTGTTCCAGGGTTCTCTGTGTTAGGTGAAACAGTGGAGTCAGGTACTTGTTTTATGCAATCCTTTGTATATGCAGAAAAAGTTCATATGGCCCAATTCCCCTAACCTCTGGAGCAAAGTCAGTAGGATGTAATCTCTTTGTCACCCATTGCAACTCTTTTTGCACCTCTCCTGCGAGGCTTTTATTTTTTTTCTGTAGTATCTTGAACTGCTTTTGCACTGTTTGCGCTCTGTTTGTGCTGTCTCACCAGCATCCAGTCCTCCTTCTTGCTTTCCTCTTAGCATGAAAGTATGAAATGGAAGTACAACCATAAAAAATGGTGCAGTGACAGAGTTGGGATAAATTCTAGGTCAAATCTGATTATCACAGAAACAAATTATCTACCTGAAAAGACTGCAGAGTGGAAGGGCTGAATTTCAAATAGAAAGGAATTAAAATCTACTGGATTTGCAACCAGCAGTGGAAATGTGGGGCTGTACCTACACAGGGAGAAAGACATGGTTTTATCTCTTATCTCAGATACAGACTTTATGTGGTTTATGACAAAATGTTGAACATAATTCAACACATGGGGGTGGGTGGGGTGGAATTGTGGCAAAAATTGTGTCAAATGCTCCTATTCTATGAAAAGAGAATATACGAATTTCATTTTAATTTAGTCTTGTTAGTCAGCTTCATGAAGCACAGTGCTTTCTTCCACTGTACTCAAGGTTTCTGTGGCAGAAAATCAGACCTGGCAAGCAGTCTGTTGATCTAGACTTTCCCCATGCTGTCCAAAAAAGTCACACTTGCAGGTAAATACATCTCTGTCTCTACATAGGTTGTAGAGAACTTTCACAGTAGTATTACAGCAAGGAAAAACATTTTTTATAGTATGGTGATTGTTGAAAGACCTCATAGATCACAATCAGAACATTAATTTCACTGAACTGGCAATCTAGGTCAAATTCCCTCCTCTACTTTAGTGTTTTGATTTGAAGAAACAGTGCAGTTCTGACAGACTATATCCTTGATTTTCCCTTTGTACCAATCTGATTTACAAAGTGGTTTTATTGCACAAGTGAGTTTCCTTTCAGAAGAATGAAAGCTTAAATCTCTGTTCTAGATGAGCATCTTCATATTAAAACTACAACAGAACCATGCAGTCCTCATGGGGAATGGTCCAGCGTGACAGGGGAGAAAAACAAACCTGCAGATGGAGAAGCCTGGAGACTGTCTAGCAACATACCTACGGAATCAAACTTCTCTCTGGAGAGCCCATACTTCCAGGTGGGCACCGTCACAGTTGTGTCCTGCACATCTGTTACATAGATTCATGCTTTGAACACTGTCAGGTACCATTGAGGCCCAGCAAAGAGGGTTTCACTATGGGGTTTTACAGTGTGGTTTTCTTCCCTCTTTGACATCTATGATTTAATGCTCTGGTTTTTGAAATTGCACGTTTCTTTATCCTCTGGATGAGATAAAATCTTATGTGAAATTCAAACAAGATTGATTGCAATACTCATCAAGTTTAGGACATTTGGACCAAGCTGCAAAATAAAATCAATGCCAGTTGCTGCCTTTCATAATCTGTTTACTTCTTGACTGTGTGATGCTATTAAAATGCTTCATCTCCAGGTAATCTTATTGGCCTTCACATTTATGCTATGGCTGACAGGATTAGCTCTGAAAAGCACTTACATATTACCTGTGATATAAACAAGTAGATTAGTGGATGGTGCTTTGGGCTGAAGTTATTATTTTCTTTGTAATTTATGTACTGGATTCCAGGAGCAGAACATATCCTCTTGTGCAGGTAAAATGCTTGTCACACAGGCAGATGTTCTGGAAATAAGCTAATCCTCTTCCCAAAGGCCTTTTAAGAATGTTTTCTGTGAGAAAAAAAAAATTACTTGTCCCCTGAATTTACAGCAACAGACTATTTGAACACCTGGTGCCAGAGTAACTTGTTCAGCATCGCGCTCCAGACAGTGCAAGGAAGCAGGCAGACACCAAGCTGACATGGTGAACCTGAGGTTATTTCCACAGTCTGAATTTTATCCATGTGGTAAGTAAATTTTGCTGGAGGCCATAACTGTCCATGAAGAATGGACAGGAATTCAGGTGGCTATAGTTTGTTTTCCTAAAGATCACAATGAATACTTGTTAAACATAGGAGATGGGACACATTATGTACGTGATATGTGATATATTGTACGGGATATTGCAAATATACACACATAGTGAGGCGCATCTTCCAAGTATACATTCAAGCAGCTAGATAGAGCGACCTTCTATATATATACAAACATATGTGTGTGTATACATGTAAACTAAAAAGGGGACTCTGGAAAGGACCTTGTTTCTATTAGCCTGGTACTCCTTTTCAGCTAGTCTTTCCCTGTAACGTAATATGTAAACGGATACCCTTGACATTTTCATAATCAGTATTCATCAGTCTAACAACAAAAGGGATATGCCTCTCACTCCAGTAGTTTTGGTCATACTATGATAGCAAAGGTTAGTTAAAGGTTTTCTCTTATTGTGTTCCTTATGTCTACCTGCAGAGGCATATTATTCAGCCTGAGATACGAGGTGATATATGAGCATTCAGTTCTTGTGACAAGGCCTGTTTTCTAAAAGAGGATATTTATTTTTCTGCAGTGCTAAGCATTCACCATTTTGTCGCTTCCTTGGCTTACACTGCTGAGGTTATTTTGAGATCAATTTTCATCTCCTATTTAAATCATATGGCTGCTGGTTCAAATCCAGCTTGGGTCAGTAATTCTGCCATATACATGAAAGAAGTTCTTGGCCTGAGCCAATTATTCCTGTTGAAGAGGTTGTCATGCTGTAGGGAAACAATAGCAGTTCCTTTGGCATCCTTCCTACAGGCCTCACTGGAGACATTAACGAAGAGGTGTACAGGATGATCCCTCCAAGTCAGGACTGAAAATTGTGATGCCTTTATAAAAGCACCATGGAAAAAAAAAATATGCCTTTTACTCTAGAAGTGAAAGACTTATTCAATGTGCTAATAATGACTCAAAATTGTTATTTGGTTACACATAAAATCTACTTTAAAATTCAGTTTTATAGGTTAAGTAGTGACTTATCAACCCTGACAAACCATTAAAGAAAATAAGAGTTACTGGAAATAAAAAAGAAGTACTTAAAAACCTCTAACATTAGCAATGGTCCTCTCTCATTTAATGTTTTCTTCCCTGCTTTGAGAGAATCAACTTTGTTCTACTCTGATAGTTTGATTCCAACAAGCTACAGTAGCAAGGAAGATCTGACTGATTTCTGTCACTCAAGTGATTAGGTGAGTAAATAATGATAAGCTTTATTGTGTGACTGTTTTTAACCTGGAAGGGTCTCTACTCTTAGGAAATTTTAATCTTGATAGCACTTGCCCAGGCAGCAGGAAGCCCTTTTTGACAGATTCATGCCTCAGATTAAACCTGGAATGCTTTCTTTTCTTTTTCTTTTTCTTTTTCTTTTTCTTTTTCTTTTTCTTTTTCTTTTTCTTTTTCTTTTTCTTTTTCTTTTTCTTTTTCTTTTTCTTTTTCTTTTTCTTTTTCTTTTTCTTTTTCTTTTTCTTTTTCTTTTTCTTTTTCTTTTTCTTTTTCTTTTTCTTTTTCTTTTTCTTTTTCTTTTTCTTTTTCTTTTTCTTTTTCTTTTTCTTTTTCTTTTTCTTTTTCTTTTTCTTTTTCTTTTTCTTTTTCTTTTTCTTTTTCTTTTTCTTTTTCTTTTTCTTTTTCTTTTTCTTTTTCTTTTTCTTTTTCTTTTTCTTTTTCTTTTTCTTTTTCTTTTTCTTTTTCTTTTTCTTTTTCTTTTTCTTTTTCTTTTTCTTTTTCTTTTTCTTTTTCTTTTTCTTTTTCTTTTTCTTTTTCTTTTTCTTTTTCTTTTTCTTTTTCTTTTTCTTTTTCTTTTTCTTTTTCTTTTTCTTTTTCTTTTTCTTTTTCTTTTTCTTTTTCTTTTTCTTTTTCTTTTTCTTTTTCTTTTTCTTTTTCTTTTTCTTTTTCTTTTTCTTTTTCTTTTTCTTTTTCTTTTTCTTTTTCTTTTTCTTTTTCTTTTTCTTTTTCTTTTTCTTTTTCTTTTTCTTTTTCTTTTTCTTTTCCTTTTCCTTCTCCTTTTCCTTTTTCTTTTTCTTTTTCTTTTTCTGTGTATTTCCAATACGTATTTTAGCTTCCCACCCTGTAGTTTTGCTTGTCGTGACACCTGGTAGCGAGAACTCTCTCTTCCTAAAGTTGAGGCCAGTGTCAGGCTGTGATTGTGGCAGCACAGGACAAGGGGACAGCTGGCACTGGCCACCCGCACCTCACCCCCCTGCCAGGAGGGTGGATATCCTTGCGGCAATACACTAAGCCTCTGCTGAGCCAGGGCCAGTCCTGCACCTGGTTCCCACAGCTGCCAGTGCGACATGCTCAGGCTGCCACGCTGGCTTGGATGGCCCCCCACCGAAAAATCCCTGACCTAGGGGGCTAATGGCAAGCAGCCTGGAAGAAAACCCAGAGTCTTGGTCTGGAGGAAGGATTTCCTTCCTGGAAAGCACAATGCTGGGTTGTCACGCTGCAGCAAGGTACAGTCTGTTTGGGAGCTGGGATCTGTGGTTGTGCTAGGGGTGGGAAAGGACCGAGCTTTCCCTGCAGATGCTCAGCCCTCCAGCTCTCTCCTCTGCACAACTTGAAGCAGCCTCAGGGCCACCCAAAGATGCTGACATGGGTTGGATCTACTGGACTGCCAGGAAGGCATATTCCCCACCCCACCATCCCTTCTGATGGGGAGATAACTGGGGAGAAATTGTTTAAGACAGAAGCACAGAAGCAAGTTATAAAGTGTCAAGGGTTTCCTGCCAGCAGCCAGCCAGCAACCATACCCCCAAGAGGGACTTTGATGGATTTCAGTGAAAATGGGGGAGCTAAATGGAGCTGATAATCTGCCCTTTTGCGTGATGCTCCAGAAGTTACCTGGGTACTCACTAACTTGAAAAACAACATGGGGATTGCAATAAATAAATAATGAAATGAGCCTTGTACCATTTATAAGTAATGAAAATGGAATGTGCCTGATAACTTGAACCCATCAGTAAACAATAGTGCTTTAAAAGGACACTGCCGGAGTCAATAGGCCACAAATTTGAACTTTTATTCTTGTCTCTGTTTGTAAGAGCATGTAGATCTCATAATATCAACTTACAGGTTTGGAGCAATCTTATCTTTCTATAGCAAATAAAGCAGCACTGGTTTTGCAAGGAAAAAGAGAAAAGAGAAGTCAATATTAGCATTTCTGCAATCATGAGCTTTCCTGCCAAATAATGAGTAAGGCATAAATCAGCAAATGATATAAAAAGTTCACATCTAGATTCTACTAGAACATTAGAAGACATATGACTATAATGTCTTTGCATGTTTTGAAAAGTGACTTCATCATACTTACTGAAACTGTAATTTCATACTTCACGCCATGTACATATGTCCATTCTGAAACTGATTCATCAAAGCAGCACTGTGTTTTCATGTCTTCATGAAAGAAAGACACTTCATTCGTGGTCTTCTGGCAGCTGATATCTGCAGATGAAACTCAAAGACCAAAAATATAAATTAGGAGCACTTTGGGAGAATGAGATTATATAATTATTTAGCAGCTGAAGTAAATAACACAAATGTATGAGATATTTATCTTTCTACTACATAGTAGCCTGAATTTTTCTGTAAAATTGAAATTTGAGAAAAGAAAATTGGATAAATTTGGACGTGAATCTTTGTTTAAAAGGAATGGCTAGATTTGGGGAATTAGAGCTGTCATTTTGGAAGAACTGAGAAGCATTTTATAAGATTTTATCTGATTTCTAGAGATCTATTTGAAAACAGTTTCTTTTTATATGTTAAATATTTTAATTGAAGACCTCAGGAGCAAATAGAACATGTTTATTTACTTCTCAGTTTTAAAAATAACTTTAAAGTAGCAACTGAAAGAACTATTCAAATTCAACTACTGTAGTGCAGTGAGCAAATATATCTTCAGATATGGGTTTCAAGATGCATTCATCCTATTTTTATACTTAGGGAGTAAAAACAGACCAATTCCCCCCTCACATAACTTCTTTGATGAAAATAATATGAGTATCTTGTGTGCAAGTAGTCATTTTTTCAGTTATTCCACTGAGAAGAGGTTTTCAATAGGCGTGCCTTGCTAGCTGGAGCCACAGCATTATTGCACTGTTAAACGAGGGCACAAAAAATTATCACTATTCAATAAAGTTTTAAACAGGGTCACTAATGACGTAGAATGGTGAATAATCATTAAATTTCTGGAAATGAAAACCATCTGTCCATTACCCTTTCACTGAATCTAGCTCAATGTGTCATTTTAAAGTGTTCTGTCAAGCTACATCAGTCACTTCTCCTTACCCTACTCCCACAACATCCAGAGGCACGGCAGGCACTGCCTGGAATTGTGCCTGCCCCGGCTCAGCTTTTCTACACCTTTTTGAATGACCAACTTCCATCAACAATTTTAGTTCATGCTAAATTAGAGGCCTGATCCTGCAAATCTTATGAATACATTTGATTTCAAGGGCTTTAATAAATACCTACTCTGTCATTTCCCAGGCAAACTCCCACTGACTTCCCAGGAGGCTTGCCTGACTGACAACTGATTAAGCACAGAGCAAAAGCTTCAGGGTTTAGTCCATGATTTTCAGTGTGACTAATAAGAACTATTTACCTGCATAAGGGAAGGAAATATATGACATCAAGTTGTGATTCTGCAGGCATTTGTTACCAGATCTACAGCTTGCAGCATTGGATAATGCCAATGACAAAAGTAATACACTTCTTTAAAAATGTCTCACATAATTATAGTTGAAAATGTTGCTGGTTTTGTCTTAAAATCAGTCCTATTTTTAAAAATATTAAAGATAGATAGATATTTTTCTGTCTTCAGAAAAGTGGCTATTGTGTCAACAGGTGTAGAGTGTCTGGTAAGGCAAAAGGGAAATAAACTCCAGTGAAAAATCTTTTGATAGAAAGGTCTAGTTGCTATGCAAGAAACATTCTTGTTGTAATATTTTAGTATTTCTGCTATATTTCTCTGCTTCAAGCAGAGAAAGAGGTATTCTCGATTATGTACAGCAAGTTTCCTTGCTTTTGATGCATTTTGAATGGACAAAAGAATTAAGGAGAACAAAACTTTTTAAAATGTGTATATATTTAACTGAAAATTAATTTGATTAATGCCATAAGTCACAAATACCTCTCAGCTTTTCCATATGAATTTTTAAAAAAATAATAATATTGTTTTGGGAAAATTGTCCCAGCTTTTTGGCTCATAAAGTCATAGGTTTCTGCGACACTCTTCCTAGGAAGAGAAACCCTACAATGAATAGAAAAGATCGATAATCCCAATTTTAAATTTTTTTTTCTGTTGTCCAAAGTATATTGGTTTTGGTTAGATAGTGGTGAGAAGAGAATTATTTTAACCAAGTATAGGAGTAAGTTCAACTCTTAAGTTAAATGCTAGGCTCTTCTATCAACTTTAACAATTTCTAATGAAATTAATGAAAATCTAGGTACTGCATTTTTCACTGCCAATTTGAGCACCATTGATGAGTTTTGATTAGCCCAGAACATACTGGATCATTCTGGGTAGTGGTGTAATTTAGAAGCTTTCAAGATTCAGAGAGTTCTCCTAATTTTTTTCTGCATGAATTATTTTAGACTGGGAAGTTATTGAAAGGTTGAAGATCAGTGCCAGATAAGAGGTCAATAAGGTTTTTCCTGTAAAATTAAAGAAAAAAAATAAAAAATTGTTTCCTTGAATAGCATATCTGATAATCTCTGTAGACTGGAAACTATCTTCCATATGTCACATTTACAAAGGGAACTTTAGGAATTTAAGGATGATTAAAATGTGTTAGAAACAGTAATTGGTACACATTATAACATCAGTTATCTGAAAAAAAAAATGCTGACAATTTACAGGAAAAATCTTCCTGTTCTAGGGTTGGAGGCAGTGAAATGTACCTCTGTCTTTTTTCTCTTCTCATTGTTTTGCTAATATCTTTCAAGACCTAATAACTAGTAACTAATAAAAATAATAACTAACTAAATAGTAACTAATAAAAATTAGTCACTTCTGTTATTGATTCTTGCCAAGTGGAAGGATCTGCTAGTTCAAACACTATGAACTTAATTAAAATAATATTAGACAATGGAACCTAATCATAGGTATATTTTTTTCATTGTTTTCACTCACTTTTTTGCATGCAATAGCATTAATCTTTATTTTCAGTATAAATCAAAGCATTATCACATTATGACCTCAAAGACAGTTAAGCAGGGTAAAGACCAGGAAAGGAGTACTGTACGTTTAGAAGACTCAATTGGCACAGTGTGACAAAGTAATAAGTATTACCTTTATTCATAGACCAGCAGACAGTATTATTTAAGAAGCCACAAAAAAAAACCAAACCAAACCCTTGCAAACCCTTTATTCAGTGTCATTTAAGTATTTGACCATTACAACCATATGTTGAAAATATCTTTTTATTAATGAAATATGGAGAACTATAGAAGATATTGGTTGAAAAAATATGTCTGTGGCCAATTTGAGAACAAGCAGTGGTGGAGAAGGCACTGTAACCACAGGCAAGTTGTGCTCATGACTGATTATCCAGACTGTTACAACCTGCATATTAACTCTCATTTGAATTTGCATAATTTCAGCTTCTAAATACAAATCTCAAGACATTATACACGGTTGCAATAGTACCTTTGATTTCCCATCTAGACATTTCAGGTTGCAGCTGGCCGGATTAGTCATTCTGAGCAGTCATCAGGTATGCCTCTTTTCACTGTTTATTGGTGAGCATTGATCATGATTTTTACAGATTGGTAGTAATTGCTTAAGAAATGAGAACCTTAGACTTACTTGAGCTGGATGTTATTGTGCAAATGCAGGTCTCAAAGTGGTTTTTCTCCCTTCCCCATTCAGTTGCAGCATCCCTGCGTCTCACTGTGTGATTGGTCACATCATTAGCTATTTTAACAAAGATGTGACATGCATAAATGCTGTAATTCCTGCCTCAATGAGGAGTCTCTGATGAATGAGCTTCCGATGGGAATAACTGCGGGGCTCGACAAAACAATAGATCAGAGGAGACACCAGTAAGATACAGGACACAACAGGATGGGTTATTTTTTTAGGTAAATTAAAATCAATGTTCAGAGAGTGAGTTTTTTTCAAGATTTTATGTATTGATAGGTAGTTTTTGCAAAAGTAAGAACGAGGGGGTTTGGTTAGCATAGAGAACACACTATGATTTGGGGAGTGTGGAAGAAAGCATAGAAATCATTTTCAAACCAGTCAAAAAGGGACAGTATGGAAGCTGAGATCTTCAGTGTGGACTGTGCAAAGGTGAGATGAAAAGAGGCTGTCCATCAAAAGCACCACACAATAAACAGCAAAGCAAGCTATGTGTACAGCTTGCCTACTGACTGTCTATATCTTGGAGTTAGAGAGGCCCATAGAGGGGTTGAGAAGTGGCAACATTCCTAATTTAGGCATCCTCGATAATCCCATAATTACACCAGATGAATTCAGAACCTTGTGTCTTTTAACAATGCAGGGCTAGCCGCAATTCCACCCTGCAGGCAGAGAGACACAGAAGTGTAAAGATCAGTTAAGACCTTGGCACACAATGTCCCCTTTCGCTGTGCTTAGAGGCTGATCCCTCTCCCCAGCTTTTGTCCCAAGCTACAGGCAGATTGTGCTGCCTTTTGAGGCTGAAACACACTAAATGTGTCACTGGGACAGGGAGTTTGCTACTATGTCAGCACTGTCCCTGTGTTACAACCACCTCTGCGGCTCCTGCCGGTGCTGGCTGATGTATTTGAGGTTCTTTGAAAGCCACGTGCGTTCACACTTGTTCTTTTTCTCATCTCAAAATATCCACATCCTTAACTCGCACAACCAAGCAGCACACAGTGTCCAGGTGAGAACAGCCTGAGTGCAGCTTTCTGTTGTTTGCTCAGAGATACTGCATGAATTTCCATCTCTGTTCCAATAAAAGCACCTAAAGGTGAATTAAAAGTGATTGCATGAATATTCATAGGCAAAGAAAAAACATTAGTCTATACATAACAGGACTGCATATACTTGTTTGCAAATAGACTTTCCTAAGTATTAACCCAGTTCCTCCCGAGAAGATAAAATCATCATTCTCTTTTTTTTTCTCCTCTCTTGTATAATACAAATCTGCTTGCCTTAACTTCTTTACGCATTTCCATCGACGTGTCCCCCTTCACCATGGCCATCCCTGTGTTACGCTACACAATTCTGGCATGAAATTGTTCTTATGCTCATGTTAAACGACTTGTTGAAGGATGTTCTGGATGTCTGGGGCAGAACGAGGAATTAAAATAAAATCTCCCACTTCCACTCTCAGAGACACCTCCACTAATCTTTTACTGCATCTACTATCTTTGACAAAACCTCCACTTTCTCTCTGCTGGTTTCTTCTGCCATGGGAAAATAAAGAAAGTGCATTTTTAGCTTGCTATCCTCCCAAAGCCAAAGTTATCAGGATCTATAGTTTTCTGCTGAGCAGTCTTTTTCCAGAGCCAGCAAGCCAGAGTTAATGTATTGGGCAGTACAATGAAGAAGTGTGCAGTTATTGTGCATAGGAAATATCAGAAGGTGTTGTATGTATTGCAAGGGAGGCAAGAGGTCCTCAGATTTAAGTGTAGGAGGTGCAGGTGCAGAAAGATCCAGAGGTAATTAAAATGAGAGAAAAGGGGCTGTAGCAGAGAGAAACTGAGAGAAAATGCGCTGACATTGCAGCCTTTGTATTGGAAACTAAAACATCACTTTGAGTAGGAATTGCTGGAAATCAGTCATCATTTCTTGTAGTGTACACAAAACTTGTTAGAAAGTGAGGTGCTTGCAGACTCTGATTAACTAGGGGTGCTGATGCATTACTTCTATGAAGAGGAAAACGAGCCAAGGTTACATATTTGTCTAAATGCAAATAAATGTGCAGGCTTTTCTTCCTTCCCTCTAGGGTTTTACAGCTTCCTTCCTTCCTTCCTTCCTTCCTTCCTTCGTCCCTGATGCTCAGGTAAGAAAGAGTTTGCCTTTAGACTGTAATTCATTGCATTTTTCTTTTTTATTCCAGACCACTGGATTATAGCAAGGTCTGATAACTATCACTGATTTGTTTCTGACATTTTACTACTCTTGCCTGTGGCTGAAAGAAGGAAGTTTATGTAAAGAAAGGAGGGGTTGTTCTCCAATACCCACAGCTTGTTCCCACTATAGAAGTAGATTAGGGCAAAAAGTCAAAAATATGTTTCTCAGCTATTTTAAGAGCAGGTTTGAAGCTGCACATATGCAAGGAAATACTGGTAATCTGTATTGTCAATAACAACACACTCGGAACCATGTAAAAGAATCATTTTAAAGTAACAACATAACTAAGCATGTAAAAAAGTGCAATGTCATATTACATATTTTTGAACACATTTTTTTTCATAAAATATCAGAAACAGAATTCAACATTGTAAATAAATTAATGACTAAATCCTTGGTTCTTTTATATAAACCTATCAAATATCCCAAGAAGCTTTCTTATGCCAATCGGAGGTCTCCTTATGATCTCTGACAAGTGACAGGAATTTGCAGGTTGATACCTGACAGCTTTTATTTGCAGCAGACCCTATTTTTCCCATGAGCAGTTCCAGACAGCAGTTCCAGGAATAGTTTGTAGGACAGAAACATCCTACATAAATGGCAGTGTTTAATCCAAAAAGAGTAAAATAGGAGATTTTTTTTTCATTATTCCTCACCTATGAATTCTTAAAATTATAAAGATTCAATTTCAATTGACTCAAAAGGAGAAGGAATCAATATTATTTTAGATTCCAGGAAAATCATTTGGAATTTTATGAATGCAATGTCTAAACCATCTACAAAACTTCCCCCCCCCCAACTCCTATCTTCTTTGATCACAGACTGATTTATTTTTAACATGATGGGCTTAATAGCGCATAGATCATTTATACAAGCTAATATAAATTCAGCTACATGGGCTCCAATGAGCAGATGTTTTTTACTCTGCAATGTTGATGAGAAGGTTCATCAATAAATAGATAGATTTATTCCTGAAAAGTCCATTCTGGCATTTGTTTTATTAAAAATAATTATAGCAAGACATTTCTTTTAATTTTGGAGTTTATTTGTTTGCTTGTGTGGTTCAGATGCCATATAAAAGTCTGCTTCCCTTTTTCTTGTACTAAATGAAATTGTCTCAAATGAACCTGTCATATGAAGACAGACTATAGCCATATGCCTATAATGAAGGAGCTAAACACACTAAATAACTTTCTGACAGATGTTTGTCTGGGGTTGGTTGGACAGGTGTTTGGAGGTTTTTCCCTCATTTTTTACCAATTCAGTTCAAACTGTCAAGTAACAAAAAAACAAATAAACATAATCTGAATCTATGAAATAATAATGCCTTGAGAAAATACTATGTAATGTAGGGGGAAGAAAAAGACAAACAGTGCTTTTGAAGATAATTTCACAAGAGGTCACCTCGACATTTTTTCTTTACTTGACTGAAATAGTCTCTTTAGAATGTATTATGGAAAATGCCTGACCTATGAACTAAACAAAACATGCTGTAAAAATAGTGGGATCTTTATTAATGTAAATTAGTGAGCCCAAATATTTTGTTGCACAGGGGTCAGTTGGAAACACTGTAATCTAATTACTCTTCAGTTGCATTTATGTGCACAGACATTTGCTCCTGTAACAGGGAAGACTGTTTCTTTTGGCAGCGGCCACGATGTGGAAGCCTCCAGTATTTGCAGGCTGATAATAGGACTAATGTGCTGGCGCCCTGACAGAGGGCACAGGAGGGCATGCTATTAGATAAGTGTTTCTGCTACATTACCCAGACAGCATTGCCCTTCACAGAATGTTCCAGCCATTGTGCAGTTTGATATCACACAGCTATAGAATGCTAATGCCAACATAATTATGTATTTTGGCTTCCTTTTTGGCAATAGTCTGTACTTAAGCAAAATTTAGTACCATCTTATATGCTCCTACAGCTGGATAATTAAAGGGCATTTCAGTTTTCAGAACAGGGAACTAATGATATGAAGATTGGTGGCTATTTAAAGTGTTATTCATGGTGCTTAGGGAGTCCTGACAATCAGGTCTGTTTTCAGGCACAAAATATATTTGGTAACAAAAAGATGACAGGTTGGTGCAATTTAGCCAAATTTGTTTCTCCCAGGTTAATGTGCATGTCACACAGGCTTCCTTGCATTTTCCCTCAGCAAAGAAAACGCTTGCTTCTAAGTGGAATTTGCAGGTGCACAGCTTTAGTTTGAATCTGTGACAAACAGTATGTGACAGAGCTTCAGGAAACTCAGAATTAAAACTGCATTTTCACAAAATGACACAGACCGGTAGTGAAGGAACAATGAGACACTCGCTCCTGTCCCAAAGGAATATGATGTTCTCGTTGATCAATTTAAGGAAGTCTGTGCGCAGTACAAGATATCTTAAAATGAGATAAATCTGCAAAGAAGGTGAAAGTATTAACTTGATTTATGGACCAGCTTTCTGACTTGTCCTCATGGGCACCCAGCTAGAAAGTTATTTTCAATTCTTATCTATTGGTGAATATCAGCATAGACACGTCCATAGAGCACAGCTAGGAATTGCGGGTATATCCGTGTGCTTTGAGTAAAATACAGTCAGTAGAAACGAATTCAGTTCTAAAATCTGACTCAGCCATGAGTGTGTAAATGAAAGGCTAGGCTGGGTTCTTGTGCTGAGCTAAGCACCCTAACTCTTGTGACCCAAAGAACAGGACTTCACCCACCACACGGTTACAACAGTTTTAAGCCTGATTTTAAAACATTAAATTACCATGAGTTTAGCAGCACATGGCACTTCTGCATGAGAATTGCTGCATGCTGAAGAAGGAACAGAGGCCATATGGGTTTTGAATCTGCTTTTCCCGGCATGACAGCAAGGGTGAGATGTGTCGGCATCGTATTGCTTGAGATGCTTGAGAGCATGTGGCATCCACGGCTGCTCTCAGCTCCGAGGAGGAGCTGCCTGGCATCTCATCATTCCTAAGCCTTGTGAGCTTCCCGGGGAGCCTCTCCATAGCCTTAGAAGGTTCCCTGGCTTCAAAGGAGCTAAGTAAGCTCTGGATGACAGCCCGTCACACAAAGCAGCTGCTCCTTCCCGCTCCCCTTGGAGGCTGGTTCCCGACCCCAAATTCCTGTGGCATTCCGACCCCACGGTGTTTACACGGAGGGAGGGTTGGGAGCGCGGGGGGCCAGAACACAGCCATGCCCAGCTCTGCCTCCTCCCCACCATAGGCATTGAGAGATGGCTCAAAGCAGGCCATGAGTGGGATGGGTTTTGCCACAAAATCATTTGCCTAATTGCAAAAGGAGTCATTATGCTCAGCTTCTCAGTGGCCAGGTATCAATTTAGAATATAAATAGAAAACATATCCCCCCTTCTCTTCTCTGCCCCCAGACTGGATCTATAGCAATACGGAGGTTCAAGTGACAAAGCATTCCACTCAGCAGGGTTTGTATATCCTGGATTTGGAACCCTGTTTTCACAGCTATATTCCACATAGGGGCTGGGTTGAAACAGATCTTAAAGTAGCTCGTTCTCATGCAGAACTATTAGAATTAGTATGTTATAGCTGGTGTCCTCAGCTGTTCAGTCCTGCAGAGAGGTGTCTAAAATGATTGTACTTCTTCCTTCTTCTCTATTCTTATGCCACATGACTTCTGATATGAGGCTTATCAGAAACAGTTAAGGTATAACTCATCAAATAAGAAGCACCTAACCAAAAATCCTTCAATTCTGATAGCTAAAGGCTATCAGTGCTATGCAGCTTGCTTGGCACCAATAGACAGAGTAAAATTATGTGGTCAGCTGTAAGAATCAACAATAAAGTCTTTATAGTTATATATATTTATAACAGGAAGCCGTGCTCACGAATTCCCCTTGAGAAGGGGAAATCAGTAATTTATCTATTCTATGATGCGTAAGAATTACTAGGAAAGCACGACAGAAATGGAAACAAAGTCACCAGCAGGTAAACTCTAATGAAATACTGTTTCTGAATATTGCTATACCAATGATCAGTTTGCATCAAGCTTAATAGCAGTCATCACTAAAAATGGAAACGCACCAATTGTTGTATACATCCGTTTACTCACCTATGCTTCTGAGAACATTAAAAAATGAAGGATAATTAATTAGATACCACACAGCATCCCTTTTTCTAAAGTTACTTCTCATGATTTTCAAAAGAAGCCACACTCCCCTGGATCTGCGGTCTGAAGAGCAAAAGGAGCTCTGCAGAGTGACAAGGGTTGCTTTGGTCCTAGCAGCCACAGGAGGGTCTCCTGCTTCCTTCCAACACCTCTCCCACTCCTGTTCTTCCCTGCTCCTCTCCCCCAGTAAATCTGGTAGCAAGTACAACGCTTTGAGCAGATGGGTAGTAAATACAGAGCTGGAGATTATGTCTGACAATTAAAATAAAAGTGTCTGACTCGACATGAGTTACATTATCTAAGGGCCTTCTATCAGGCTTCTATTTTAAATGCCTACATTTTCTAAGTGTGAACATTTTTTTCCTGACTAACCTCTTAAGAAAGTGCAGTGTTTAGAGATACCTACATTTCAGAGTGCCAAACTCCATACCATATAAGGGTCTGTTTTACAGATGGAGCCAAGAGCTCTCCCTCTCAAGGCTGGCTCTCCATGGCAGCCCCAGGGTGGGCACCAGCTCCCTGGTCCCCAAACAGCATTCCAGCCCTCAGCTCACGCTTTATCTCCTCCAGCAACTGGGTGCATGCAAGTGTTAGGCAGTACACCTGCAAAACCAGTTGGTCCCTATAAATTTTACAAGTGCAAATTCTAACACTTGTGTGCCCCGCTGCTGCTGCGCTTCCCACAGCGTTTACTCTCCCAAACTGCCAGGAGGTTTGCGTTGTAAAAATCTGCCATAGCACATTTATGAGTGAATGCTCAACCCAGTGCCAAAAATTCTGCCACAATGTTATTATTAGAACTCCATGCCTTGCACCATTCCACACTGATGCTAATAGTTCTCACGGTGAATGGGTCTTAGGTAAGGGAGGCTTGTAAGCGGTTTTCCAGATCTCATGAGGTGGAAGGCATCACCACTGAGAGAGATTTTGTATTTGTTTTGGGTTTACTGAAAACATGAAGTCTGTTAACCTTGGCAGAAATCAATAAGATTTATCCCCCAAACCAATGAAATGTGACACATTTAACTCCCAAAAACTCTTGGCAGTATTTCATTATGAGTTATCTCAGCGCATTTTAGGTTTCTGAGCTGTTTTGTCTTGTTTTCTTTACTTACTTGATGTTGTCCTAATGTTATTTGCAGATGACAACATTAGATAAATTTAAAGGCTATATGAATTAAAAGTTACATGATATAGTTTTCCTGGCATGATAGACATAAACAGAACTGAGAAGAGGAATAGACCTTTTATGAAAGTAGAATTCATACCTGCCAACCAGATGAAACTGGGAGCAGTTTGTTCCCAGATTTATTTTTTTAATTGGATACAGTTTGAGCAGATGCCTGTAAAGAGGCATTATACAGTAGCTACTTAGAAGGACCCTGTAAGGCATTGGAGTGCTGCTACAAGCAGAAATTTAAAGGGCTAAAGCCAAACTTTTAACAGACAAAATGGCTGTAAAAGACAAAAATACATTTCTGTCTACATTTCCATACAATTATTTCCTTAAAAAAAAAAAAAAAAAGTTAAATTTATAACAAAATATTAGTAAAATGAAATTTTCTCTTCTGCCAAATGCGTGCCACTGAAAGCACCTGGAAAAAGCTCAGGACCAGATAATTTCCTCAATTAGAATTGTCTTTGCATTTCTTTTTCTGCCATATTAATATTATTTCATCATTCCATCTACAAGAGCAGTAGCTAACCCCATCCCGACCCCCCAAACCCCAACATTGTCTTGTTTCATCATCTCTAATATCTTTGCCTTCTTCAGCCTTCTTATTCTTAGCTCGCTCACTCTCTGGCTGAACCTTGGTAACTTCTCACTGAGAAGTTCAACACAGATCTGCTGTCACTGCTTTCCTGCTCTTTAACTTCTCTTCTAGCTCTCATGTTGCTCTGCATGCTCTGGTGTCAACTTCTTGTTGTTCACAGCTCTTGCCTCAGGTTTCTGCTCTTCGCCTCCTAACAGATTTCAGGACTCCCCAGCTTCTGTTTTCTATCTGCTTCCCAGTTGTTCTTACCAGTGCCCTCAATGACATCTCTGTATCTCGGGATGTCTCCAGCTGAAGGAACCGTCCGCATGTTCAAACACCTTGCTGCTTTCAGTAGCTGCTTTGTCGTAACCTTCCCCTTGACTTCAGGACCCCTGTGCTATCTTCTCCTGGTTCTCTTCTTTACTCATTTGAAATGCTGTTGCTTCCCTCCCACCTTCTCTAGGTACTCCATAGAGCTTATACTATGAACCATCATTTAAATTTAGTCTGTGGGTTACTGTTTCTTACCTAATTGTAAAGCTGTTTCATTGATATTCCACATCCATAGTAAAATATCCCCAACGTGGTTATCTTATTTGCAAACATGCTTAGATTTTTAACTGCATGACTTATTACACAGGTAAACACTCTATCATGCTACCTATATAGTATGTTTACCATTGCTCTCTTAGAACAAATGACACTGTTCTGCTGGCTGTCATTGGCACTATAACATTCAAGAGCAAACAACAAAGGATATTCACCTTATCTCAAATGGCATGGATGTCTTATTTGTAATCTATTCCAGCTCTCTCTTCAAAACTCCCTCCTCTGCTGATAGTACAATTTTTAAACACTTGTACACACACACAAAAGAAAAGTTGTGCATACTTTTCTCTTGATGGCTTTTGCACATTTGGATTGCCTGTTCAGCCCAATCTTATCACATCAAAATTAGGACACAGTCAGGCACTGTCTCAGCTGGGAGGCAGAAACCAAGAGCTGAGATAAGAAGCAGCTTCTTAAAACTACCTCCTGCCTGCTCCTGAGTCTGCAAGCACTATTCCTGTGTTCCATTTTGAAGTCTAACAGCTCTAAAGAACCAATTATTTAAACTAATCTGTTTGCTTTTCCACTGGATCAGAAGGGACAGAAGGAAAGGCTCACATCTAGACTTAGCACTCCTGTGCTCTGTGAGGGTCGATAAGTGCCATGGGGAATACATCACCATTCCCAGCTAGCCCCCACCTGCAAGGTTTCATTTCCATGGGCAAGCAAGATCAAGCTGGAGAAGGCTGGTGTGCAGCTCTGGCTTTGGTGCGGAGTTAGGAGTTCGGATATGGCCAGAGCACACAGCTCAGAAACAGGGAAATGCTCTCAGATGTGGAGTACAGGTGTAAATGCAGTTATGACATTGTCTCCGCCGAGATGCAGTGACTCTTGGCAATACCAGGATTGCAGCTGTTATTTTCCATCTCTCCCTCCAATTTTCTTTCACCAGTTCAGGGGGTTCCAGCTATGCTGCACCACAGAGAGGGCAACCCCTTAGTCGGGTTGACTTGCTCCCTTCTGATCACCGACCTCCCAAGTGAAGAGAACAAATGGTCAGCAGACCAGGATACACACTCAAGGTCATCCAGGGTATATCTGACTATCTGAGGACCCGGGGAATGATGGAGTCACTTGACCATCAATTATTACAATATTTGAAGAAGGTCAGAGAAGCCCTGGAATATCTGCTTCACTGACTGAAACACGTTAAGAGTCTGAAACCAAATATTACGAGAGGGCAGTCAGGACTTGTGTAACTTTCACAGCTGAACCCTTCCAAAGTGAACCAGACAAGTTTAAATACAAAGAGAGGAAAAGAGAAATTCAAACATAATCTTCTTCTGTGAAACAATAAGCTTACTTTATTACATTTTGTGCAAGTGACCTTGTAGAGCATTCCTGTATTGCAGACAGTAAGATTATATGTCCTAAAAACAGTCAGAAAAGGAAAAAAAGGAAAAGGGACTAAGTTTTGCCTGGGGTAAACAGTGACTACTGAATCTGTGCCAGTTTATACTGTGACTTTGGTCAAGGTTTCTCTGGATCAAAAATACCCCAGCACCAAAACTCGGGCTGAAAAAGATCCACAACAGGAAGTCTAATACATCAGTGCAAAGCTGAGCTACATAGCACTCAGATTTATTCTGTAGGGAGCAAGGAGCAACCTTTGCTGGCCAGGGCAAGGATTGTGTGACCTAAAATGCCTTCTCCATCTATTTTGGTGATGCACAGTTATTTTAGCAGCTTTGTTTCTTTTCTCCTCTGCCGGGTAATAGCATTAGCGGTGGATCTGCCAGAGGAAACCAGGGCTCTCAGGCGGCTGTAAAAATAGACTGGTGCATTCCGAGCACGTGAGCCAGGCACCTCACAGCCCAGGGCTTGGAGCAATCGAGAAGGAGGGATTTGGGGATGGCTGTCACCTCGCCGGGTGGCAGGGAGGGCTTGGAGGTGGTGGCTGCAGCTCTCAGCTCTTAAGAGCTGCATGTGCGCTTGTTTACTACGAACTGCGGGGCTGGTTTGTTGCCTTGCTCCCATTCATTATTTTCCCCCTGTTTGTTTATTTCTCAGCCTTTCTGGCTTGCCCCTCTGGGGATGGGAGGAATGGCATTAAGAACTCATCTGTCTTATCACGGGAGACAAGCTCTGTACTCCAGAGGCCATCTCTCCCTCCGGCTCCTGGGGCCGGCAAGAAGGCTTGGTGAGAGGCACTACACAGCAGCAAGGCAGGCACTGGAAAGCAGTCCTCTTTAACTCTTTCCTTGCGGAAGACTTCTGGGGCAGAGAGGAAATTGCAGCCCTCCCCACGATCCCGTTACTGGCTGAAGTAGTATTGGCAAAGCAGGCAGGAGTGCGTTAGAGGCAGGTCAGTTGGGGTGATTGCCAAAGGTACGGTCTTGAAAAGAGGTGGAGAAGAGGTTCAGTTGTTGGATGAGAGGAGCCTGTGCTTCAGACCCCGCTGCCACCCCAAGTCTCTTCCCAGCTTCAAAAGGAGACAGTTTTCTCCATGCACTGGTTGCTGGTACAAAGCTGAAGGGAATGAAACCTGCAAACCTACCGCCATCCAATGCTGTTCCCTAGCCCAGAATAAAATTAAGGCTGGACCTTTTCCTGTTGTAAATCTGCTTATCTGCCCTCAAGCACCTGACATACACTTAAGACAGATGTATATAAGGGTTAGCGTGCAGACAGCACCATCTCATCCTCATACACTGCTTTTATCAGGGTATGTAAGATTGTGTGAGCAGTTTACACTCGCACGCAAACATACAGCAATGCAATTATAAGCTAGAGTGTGTAATGCAAACAGATGAGCCACCAGCAGAACTGGCAGAAGGCAAATATCTGTTTTAGCTGTTGGCTCTTCTCTGAAGTACCAACAGCACAGCAGTCGCTCAGCTGAGGCAATGGAAAGAAGTGCGTGATTCACCTTAGCGCATTTCTCGTGTGTCACAGATTCTTCCCTGTCTGAAATCAGAGGGGCCAAAGTATCCCAGGAATCCTTCTGTAGGGGTTGTCCTTGCATAACAAAAGTGTCTCTGTTTGGACTATGAAATAAGCTCCCTGCTTTTACCTGTGGATTTTCTTTGAACATCCTGGGCCTGGAAACTACTGAATTCTCTGCAACAGCTTGCAATGCTTTTAAAGGAACATGTGAAACAGACCCTTCCAAAGTATCCTAACCTACCAGCTGTTTATAAAAAAACAAAGCAACCATAACCCGAACAAAAAAACGGGCTAAAATATCAGAAGGGAGATAATTCCACGTAAAACAGTTCATTTGCTAGTGTATAATTTGCAGAAAGCTAGAAGGGCTTGTTTGTTTGCAAACATATTTCATCTGACAACAGAAATTACAAGAAACAGAAAGCCCATTGCAGAAATCAGCTGGGTCGTGTAATGACAGTGCGATCAAGAGCCCCGCAGCTCTAATCCCCTATGTGCAAAACCCCTCCATTCCCCAAGTCTTGCTTGGAACAAGAGCCCTGAAGATGTTTTGCTTTGTTCCTCAGTCGTATTTTTAGACAGCGTAAAACATGGCATAATAAGGGAAGCTCACTCCAGTTCCAGCTGTGCTGAAGGACATGCTGATTCCCAAGCTGAGTGAACAGATACTCTGCTATTGCAAGAGACCACGCAGATTGCTGATTTGAAGCCCTTTCCCACTGCAACCTTAAGCAAACAGAGCTTAATTAGATCAATAATGATCAAAGTTACTTTGGGCAGAGAGGACTTTCAGTTCCTTTAATGGTGATGAATCCACTGCCTCAGAAAGGAAAAACAAAAACAAAACAGAAAAGAGAAAGTCAGGGGATTTTTGCCAGCCCTAATCATTTAAAATACTTTTGTTGTTCTCCTTAGTTCAAAACGCTGGGTACCGTCACAATAGCTCTTTGATATTGGACACTGATATTGATCTGGGTGCATCTGTCTCGCTCAGCAGCTGATAATGACAGCACACGTGATTTCCTGTTATTGAAGCCCCACAGACATTTCTGGAGCCAGAGCTTGGCAGCTCCGGGGATCCTTTCCCATCAGCAGCCCGGTGTCCAATGCTCTCATTGCCTTTCAGCCGATGTAAGGAGGATACGCTGCAGCCCTGCTGAGTTGTAAACAAACTTGTTTACCTCCTTCTCAGTGTAATCTGTCCCTGCTTCTATCGGCTCCCGTGGCATCAACAGAGCATTAAAACACCCCCAGCTCATAGGCTGATGTGCAGAAAACAACCCAAGGAGACTTTCCAGGCTCTTGCTTTCCAAAGTGCAGGAGGCTATTTATACCTGTTGTTTCCACTCAGCCAAAGCAGCCCTGCATTTGTATGTGGTTAGCTTTGAAGAAAATGAGTTTTCGGCATGAATTCTGCCGGTGTGAAAATGTAAGCAGTGTGGGCCTGATGCTCCTCTCCCTGCAAAGTTCCATTTGGGTCAGGCAAAAAGCAACACCGTCTTTTTCACACACTGTTTACGTGTGAACAGAAAAAAAAAAAAAAAAGGGAGGCGGGCATAATTTAAAGGTCCCCAAATGCCAGGGGAGAGCACATCAATATAGCAGCAGAAGCCTGGGTCAAAGGTTAAGAACCCTACAGATTTTTACCAGCGTGCGGAAGGAGGGGAATCTGAAAACATTTGGAAAGTCCTGAGTCTGTCCCCTCCGCACTCCTGACCGGGACTTTGGAACAACTGCACAAGACACTGACCCAGAAACAACTTCCCTGGGGTTTACTGCAACGGGCAGTGAATAGGAGTGACAGGGCTGCTCTTATGAATGCACTGAGTTTGTACCCGAGGTGCAGAGCAGCTCTCAAGCGCCCTCAGAGAGCGTGATCCTGCTCCTGCTGAAATCGAGGGCAAAACTCTGAGCTGAGTTGGGGATTTTAAGAAGCGGTGGGTATTCATGCGGCACAGATTCCAAGCTGGCTGTAGTTCACAATGCTCTGCGCCCGCGCATCTGAGACACCGTGGTACCCGCGGCAGGGGGACGCTTTCCCTGTCAGCCTCCCATCTGCACAGCACAGAGGATCAGTAACAGGCAACTGTTTTTGGAGATGCTCTTCAT
This sequence comes from Pedionomus torquatus, assembly GCA_013398155.1. Classification (NCBI taxonomy): domain Eukaryota; kingdom Metazoa; phylum Chordata; class Aves; order Charadriiformes; family Pedionomidae; genus Pedionomus; species Pedionomus torquatus. The sequence goes on along the minus strand of VZRU01000073.1, from coordinate 202,788 downwards.
TAGTGATTTTGAGTTATTTTTGCAAACTTGTTCTGGGAAGTAATTGCTCTTAATGTAAGAGCTTTCCATGTGTTTTATACTACCTGCTTGCTCAGTTTCATGAAAAACCTGCATTGCTTTAAAAGAACACACAAGTAGTTACTTTTAGTACTCATCCTTGAAAACAGAAACTTGATTTTCATAAATACAAGCTTCAGTCACCCTCAGACACAACAGTGTCAAGAGTTTTTGATATTCAGATTGAGCTGGAGCTGAACACGATCAAGATCATGACAGTGTATTTAGCAGAATAACCTGAGCAGAGTGATAATCCAGGCAACCTCATTTAGGCATTGCCTCATCTGAGGCAGGCACCCCTGGGAAAGTGTGGATGTTGGAGGGGAGAGTGAGGAAGCATCTAATCTGTCTGAACAGATTTGTCCAGCTTCTCTGGTCTGTCAAAAGGGAGAGAAGGAAACCAGCCTAGAGACTCGATGATGTCCCTGTCCTTGACACTTCCCTGTGCAGGGAACTTGGGGACCTCAAGAGGGTGGTCCAGCCCATTGACAGGCATCTGTCTCTTCTGTTGAGCAAAAGCTGGTCCTGGATCAATGTTATTTTTACCTCTTCTCTTGAAGCTTGGCCACTGTTTTGGCACATACTGACTGGAAAGGAAAAATATTGAAGGCCTTTTTCCATTGGTTAGGGAACGTGGCTGTGAATGAGAATAGGTTTCAATCCTTGTTTCCACTTGGTTTTTGTCCTGTGCTCATGTAAATGTGCAAAGGGTGATATGCCCTGATGATTTCAGTCATCTAGAGGGCTCCGTGGTAGCCATGACAGACGTATCACTGGCAGGACAGGACTCATCTGCCCAAAATAAGCAAATTAAAGTAGAATCTAGTGAAAAGAGGCACTCACGGGGCTAGATCAGCCCTTGAAATTATTGGATTGGACTACTGAATTTCCTGTTTTCTTTTCCTATACATTCATTCAAAGACTGCTTATTATAATTGGCATTATGAAATGAATGAAATATTGAGGTGTACTGTAAATTCAACTGATTCCCCACTGTATGGTCTGAATTACACAGCTAACTTCTCTGTCTTTCCTGGCCCATATAAAAGGAAGTTTTATCTAACTTGGATTGTAATTTATATAGTAGATTGATCTACAACTGACAATATGATGTATTTAGTTCTTCTAGAGGAACTAAATGTGGTTGTCAAACTGTTTTCACATTGCCTTTTTCCTGTTTTCATTATGATCATATACTTATGAAAATATCACAGAAAACAGTGTGAGGCTAAAGGTAGAAAAGTACAGACTGTAATAAGATTTTCAGAAAGTTCAGAGTCATATGATTCCTAAATGTATTCTGCAGCTAGCTTCTAGATAGTAAATCATTATTTAGTCAGACTAAGAATAGCGGGAAAAAAAATATCTACCCCTTTGTTGCAATAACTTACGTTCTTTTACTCCATGCTAAGTCTGCATCTTTAAAAGAAAGGAAATGCATCCAGCTCTTAAGTTTTGTTTTTCATTGTGGTTTGTAGTGATATGGTTAGGAGAGGTACATAATAAATTAATGATAGGAAATTGCAGAATAGGTCAAGGTCACTTTGTGCATAAATTGGAGGTCTAGGAGTTGTACATTTCATGCTATCTGGCTTATACCACTTTATTGATTTTTCACTTGGAGGCAAAAAGCGAGAGAAGGTCTTTAATAGATTTTTATATCCTCAGTCTATTCTAAATCCGCCTTTGTTCTGGTCTTCCTGATGTTCCCACACTTTCATGGCAGTAGCAAAGTTCTGCTAAACTGCAATGCTGTTGTAACACAATGATTCAAAAGCCAATGGCCCTTTTAATCTCATAAAAAAACATTTGCCAGAAAAGTCAGAGAGGCTTGTAGCCCACAGCCAAGAGGGAATGGACAGGGAAATCTCCTTTAACCTTTTTTCTGACTCAGAAGCAGAAGTTCAATATTACCTGCTTTTTCCACCTTTCAGTAATCTTCCAGAGAATTGCAGTACAGTGTGGCAGTCCAATTACCACACCCATGGGTAAAGCTTAGCAATAACAGCACCAGCTCCTCATCCATCCCGTTTTCACAAGGCAGTTTGAAGGCTGAAGGAAAGGGACTGGAGACGAGCTAGGTCACCCAAGAGTCCAGCAGCGTCAGTACTAGCTGCCACTGCTGCTGGCAGTCTTCCTAGGAGCAGGGAAAATGAGTTACCTTGGCATAGCAGTCTCACTATTACCTGCAATAAAAGGTATCAAGAAAGAAACAAGAACCTGTGCATGGCCCGGCAGGCAGAGGGTGCCTGTCCCTGACCCTCTGGGAAGGAAGTTCATCCAAGTAAGAGACTGGGCTGCAATCCTTCCTGCAGTGTGCATTTTGGTGTGATACATTGCTTTGAGTGAAAGCCAGGGTTTCCATCTCCTGTCAGGCACATAAATTCCCATTATGTTTCCAATGATTTTTTGTTCACTTTCTTTGGCACAGTGGTTTTTGGCTATGTCTGCGCTGCTACATAAAAGATGCCCAATGTAGATTTACTTTTTGGGTAGTTTGTATTCATCCTCTGCCATCAGCTGCCTCAGAGTAGACTTCCCAGACCCCAGTAAGTATTTCTGATTGGACTGCTACCCATGTTTTTCCAGCCACAATTCTCATCAGAATATGGTCTTTGTTAGATAATGGTGAGATATTTCAGTCTACCAATCTGCTTTAGTGGAAAGTGACCTGTTACCTTCTCCCAAACATGCCCTCTCAACTGGAGACTTGCGGAAGGGTTTTGCAGCCATCAGTTCTCAGGTGACAGCAGGGTGGTATTTCTGTGAGAAATAGCTGCCAGAGGTGCAAAGAATGGGAAGATGACTCAGAGCTAGCCAGTGGTCAGAAGTATCTAACGCCCAAAAATCAGACTTTATAACCACTTGTAGAGTGGCACTTCTTAGTGGTTGAGTCCCACCTCAGGTGGCACTGAAACTGGAGATCAAGAAAAAGAAACAAATCAGAAAATAAAACTGATGAGATGTGACATTAATAAGCAGTAGTTAAATAGTACACTTATACGAAAGATTTTAATACTAAAACAGGAGCTTTTTGTATTTCTTATCCACTAGGTTTACAGGCTTTCCTTACAAGATCAGCAAATATTACAAGAAAATTCTTCTAAGGCTAAAAAAAATATAAATTAAAGATTAGAGAAAAATATTTTATTTGCATTTATTGCTTTATTCACATGAAATAATCAATAAATGAAGGAATACATGGCATATGAAGTTGACAGAATTCTTAGTACTTTGTCTAACGTTGGCTATTATTTGATAAAAGCAATTTGAAATGGCTTAGAAGTTCTGGCATATGGATTTTAGATATCTTGAAATGTTGTAAGGGCAGGATGAACTAAATTATGAGGGAACATTCATATATATTTAGTTGATGTCACACTGGGGACAGGGCCTGACAGGAGCCCTGAAGTTTAGCGTGCAAAACTTGACAATGGAAGTGTCCCATTGTTCAGGTTTGTTTAACTTTGGTGAATTCAGAGGAGAGAACACAAAAGCTGTCATATCTGAGGACTGACTTACCTAGCACACTGTCAGTCTACTAGCAGGGACCAACAGCAGATGCTTAGGAGCATTCATAGCTGGCTTCGCTTTCTCTCACAATTTCTTCCTCCTATCCAGCAACTTCAAAATACCACAAGAGACACACAATGGAGAAGCTGGCCAGTAGAGGAGGGCCATATAGTACCATCCAGAGACATCTGCATAGTTTCCAAAAGCTGAGCAGATATTTTTGGCAGAGTACTGTGTTTAAGCTAAGCAGACTGTCCCTCAGTTCTGCTGGTGGAAGGATCTCCACACAGCACTCTATTGCATATCCAAACTGTGAATGCAGTAGTGTAATACAGGATCGTGCTAACTGGTTAATCAGGGTTTTTATAGGCTGCACGGACTTCCTCAGATAAAATGGAAGCAAACTTTTCCATTCCCTAGAGTCAAATACAAACTTAGACTTGATAACCGAACATCTTTGGCTAACAGTTACCATCCTACGCAATACCATTCCTTCAATGTCTTCGGTAGTGAGGAAACAACTGTCTATCCCCTTCTGCAGACAAGTTTTCTCCTACACAAGATGCTTTCAAAGCTGTTTATTCTTATTCTAAACCTTGTCCTCAAGACAGTTTATGCATTTTGCATTATGCAGCCCACTGCTAAAATTTACATATTATATTGAGGTCTGTCAAATGTATGTTTTGAGATCTAGACATGCTTCTTCCAGTTTACTCTGTCCCTTTCTCAGGGGCATGATGGACACCCTCTCAGTAGCAGTGGTGGAGCATTTCTGTATCTAAGCCTTGTTCATTTCTTCATGGTTAGGTCACCTCCATAAGAAACCAAAGGCATAAAATTCCATTCTTTCTGAACAAATTCTCTAGCCAAGGAGCTATAAAAGACAGGCACAGAGAGATAAACTCTCCAATGACAGCATCTGCTGTTCTTTCTGCCACAGCCACTGCACGTGGCATAGTTATTAAGACATGGGCCTCTCTGGTGATATACCCAAAACGTTGTGAGTTTCAGCCAGGCTTGGGCAGAACCTGGGCAAAAAATACTGCATTCACCTGAGCTAATACCTTGGAGTAGTTGCAACAGCCAAACTTCAAACACAAAGCTGGCAAAAGGAGGAATTGAAGATGCTAAGGTAGCAATCTGCACAAGTCTCTCAGCCTTGAGAGAGTAAATTCTGACTAATCAATGCCTTATATCTCTACTATTAAATGCCTCTGCCCCAGCAAATGGTCATACCTCCAAAACAAGGGCTGCAAAGTGGCATGTACCCCACTAGCACAAGCATGTTCTTTTATAGAGCTGATTGCTGATTCTCACTGTCTAGCATTTGCCTTCTGTCATCTCCTGTGCACTCTTGTTTCTGACACCCTGAAGTAGGAGCCTGAGGAAAACAGGAACTCAGCCTGGGGTTTACTTGTGAGGGAACTAAATTGGTTCTCTCCAAGACAGAGACCACAGTAGGACTGACATTCAGAGGATGAATCAAGCAACTAAATTATCTTATGCCACAGGCATAGCATCTCTTTAGGACTTTTTAAAAAATTTGTTATATCAGGGCTTTAGTATTTAAAAGCCAGATAAACTCAATGCTTGCTAAGGAGATGACATTCCAGTAAAAAGTACCATAGCCTTTTCTGGATTTAATTTTACTGAGGTTATCAAAAAGTAAGATGTTACCTACATGCCTTCCAGTTTCTCTCTGTATCTGGGAATGGGCAAAGTACTCAAGAATACCTTGAGAGGAACATTGTCTCAACTAATTGTTTTTTTTGGCTGAGAGATAAAGTATCTGCAAAAACTTCACTGAGTAAAAATGCCTTTGATATCAAATTGATTTTAAGACCAATCTAACTACATTGACTTTTCTAGAATTTGTCCAGAGCTTCATCCTAGCCTGAATTAAGCCCAATAACTCACATCATGAGTTCTTCATTTGGAAGAATCCTAGTTTTATTTAAAGCAGGGTCAGCTATGCAGATTCTACTCCAGAAATTGTAAAAGACACTTAGTCCAATTACACAAGTTTTTTTTTTGATGGGAATTATTACTTTTGAATTGTTTCCTTTTTGAGAAAAAGAAATAATGTCTTTAGATTGGACAGGATTTTAAAATTAGCAGGAGTTTGTCAATCTACTGCATCTGTCTACAGGTTGCTGAGACATAACTACACTTTACATCGTAATTCTGGTGCAAAAATATCACAAGAGAAAGCAGCTGGGTTGTGGTGTAGGTACACTCCTATACAGCTAAGTATTTCAACAAAGCTAATTTAAAGGGGGAGATCAAACAGACCTAATAGGTCTTCATGTGAAATACAGTCAATATGTGTAGCTCTGGGCTGAAATATGGCTGTGTAAAATTGACATTGTGACATTACCTGTTCTGCTAATTTTATCAATAAAAAATGTTGTTTCCACCTTCTGATTCTCAAAATGAGGTCTGGAATGACTAAGTCAAATCTTGATGTTTTGTTCTACATGTAATCATTCATTAAAGTCCTATAGTGAAAATTTTACTTAAACCCTCATACTGGAGCCTTTATTGGATTCATAGAAGTTAGCTCCTGTAACACCAGGTGTACAAGAAAATAGGTCCTCTGAGTACAAAGGTACTCTTCTAAGGTTTTAATTCAAAACAGAGCCAGCAGTAAAGGGGTTTTTAACTTTCATGTACATGTAAAAAAATACAAGCACTAGAAATATGAAAGCTTGTTTGTTCTGCATTCTTCATCTACTCTATCATATTACCAGACTATTTTTGCAATAGATATTGTAACTATAGCAACATTCTTTAATGGATAAATAGCATATTAGCAACTGGGCTGAGATGGCTTTTGCAGAAATAAGCTCAAGTAGGGTAGTTTGTCAATTTACCTTCTCCTTGTATAAATATCTATGCATGTGCTGTAGTGGAAGAATTCAGGACTTGAAGTCATTATGTGTCATTTTATCTGCATAATAAGTACATTTTATTTGTTTTCAGTGTTCACAGCCATATTTCTGTGACATTATTAAAAAGCATAAACTCTGCTATGGGGGAGGAAAAGAGGAAAAATTCTGCTTTATTTATTGAGTCTTCATTTACAGATTTTTTTTGTCCTATATTTTGTCCTATTTGAAAGTCATTTTTTAACCAGCTTAAATAAATATGAACCAGTTTTACATGCACATTTTTATTAGCTACTTAAATATCACAGATAACAAGTGTTAAAATATTTACTTTCTGCAGATTATGCAAACTATGTGGCTGCTTTTGTTGGCACTGAAGTTAATGGGAATTTTGCCACAGACACCAGTGGGAACAGAACCTGGCCTTTAGGAACTCAAAAATATAATCAAAGTAAATATGTGTTCTTTTTCAAATAAAACCGTGATTATGCTACGTTTTTTCTGTCCTGATAGAAGTCTTCAAAAGAAATCAGAGCAGCATTTTTTCAAGTGGTTGGTGTTACTTGACTTTAAAAGCATTTGGGGGTGCAAACTCTGCAGAAATTTTTAAACGATGAATGAACTGAGACCGCAACTACAGATGATTTCATTGAACAGCCACAGGACAGGTGTCTCAAAGCAACCTGCTGCAGAATCTGAAAGAAGGAAGAGAATACGACTTTTCAGGAATCACAGACATGACATTGCCTCTAACTGTAGTTAGATCCAAGACGATTAGCACAGAATAGTTTGCTACAGTACTAAATTGGTACTTCCTAGGGAAGGCGTCCAAGTCACTAGAGGTTTAGTCTTTGTCACATCACCCACACCCATAATTAGCTTTCAGAACTTGTCTTACTAGAAAATGGTGCCTCTGGCAATCGTTGGTATGGTGGTAAATAAAATAATAGGTGAACCCACCCCTGAAGTCCCAAAGTGGGTAGTGAAAAGTGCATAAATAATATCTTGTCAAAACTTTTCCAAAGGTATTTTTATTTACCCTTGACTTCACCGTCAGTGAAAATGACACATCAGATATTGAATCAAACCCACACTTTGCCATTTTCTGTGGAGCTATTTCCATACGTTACAGGAAAAAAAAAAAAAAAAAAAAAAAAAGCCTGTGGACTTTTGGCTGTTATAAGATGTAACTATCAAAATCTTTGCTTTCCACTACAGGGATGTGATTTGGTTACAATGGAAAGGTTTCTTAATATATATTGTAAACCACAGTTGTCAGTATGTTCTGTGACCATCAAGTCTCCATGGAAGATGAATGAAGCTGCCCTGAAATTACCCATGTTTAATCAGTCTGGCTATGACAAATTGTCTCTCAAATCCTTTTGCAGGTGTGTAACATATAGCATGAGTAAATACAAGCCAATTTCTGTCACTGTAGGCTGTGCCACAAAGCCTCTAATTAGAAAATGCAGTGCTAACAGCTTCTAACTCAGTCCAGGAAGAAGGAGAAGAAGAGTGGCTAGATAAGGATCATAGGCCTGGCAAGAAGGGAGAAGTGGAGTGAGGTTGTGCTTGAGTCAGTATATTCCCACAGTAAATTAAAACAGACATTTTCCCTTTTCTCTTGGGGAGGTTCTGAGTCACAAAGAACCTACTCATCTATTTCATCTATTGTGTATCATATTGCTTGGAGGAGGATGAAAAGAATAGAAGAAGATGAGAGGTAATTTGGAAGAGAGGAACCATATCAAAATATTTCTTCCACAAGCTTAACATCTAACCTATCCCTTTGTGCTACTCTAATTGACTTAATTTCTTACAAGATGTTGTGATAGAAGAAAATGTTCTGGTGCAGACTTACTTACCGGGAGTAGAGGTGGCAGGAGTCTGGTGTGGCAGTCCTGTAGCTCAAAAAACTCCATTTAGATTGTGAGGTGAGTTACCCATCCATCAACCTTATGGAGAAGTACTTGGCTTCAACTACCCAGAGTAGATGTTTTGAAAAAGGAAAAAAATGTGGTTGTGTGTGTGTATATGCTTGGAGAAAAAGGTGCAGTCTAAAATTACAAGTCAAAGTTATTATATGTGGTACTCATCACCACACGATATGCCTGATATTGACAAGCTATTAGTCATTGACAGAAATTCTAGCTTAGCTGGTACAGATATCTGAATGGGCATAATATATTTTTTCTAGTTTCTTGGGAGTTTGACTTAGTATTACACAATATTCTGATTAAAAATTAGCACTTCATAAAATATGTATGTGTGAAATGGATTTGAAGCCATCTGAGACATAACAGAACGCAAGGAGAAAATAATAAGCAGAATTGCTTATCTCTTGCTGGTCAATTTTAAGCCTAGTTTCTCTTTCGATATTTTTTATGAATGACTTGGAATCAAACATTAAATTGCAGTCTGAGAGAAAAAATGTGGGTGGGATAAGGGTCGATTAGATACCACTTTACAACAGGTTACAGTTGCAGAATAATTTGGTTTGCTTATGAGGTGGAAACAAACAGTGAAGGCTTCAATACTCTTCAAATACTACAGAACAGCAGAGGCGCTAAGATCTTCTATATTCTTTGCACTTACATCCATAAAGTTAGAAAGAACTCCAGGAAATCAGTCATTATTCCCAGCCACAACTCCAGAAAAACCTCCAGTGATTATTCCCAGTCCTGTGGCAGGAAGAATGATATGTGTAGGTGGTACCTGACAGGTGTAGTGGAGTAACGTAGTCCTTCTAGGCAAAGTGTACCTGTCTTTTATGATCCTATTGGTAGGATACTTGTACAAATTCATACATGTGGATCACAGTGCTACAGTTACAGCTGTGCTTTTCTGCATTCAGGATATATACTAGCAGCTCTCTGCTGACAAGCAGAGACAAGCTCCACCTTGTCATCCTTTTAGAGCCAGGAGATCATGCCTCTGAAAAGATACACAGACTTTTCTCTCTACCTTCCCCTTCTCCATTAACAGGTACTATCTCACATGGAAGAACCACACAGAGATGCCTGACCCCAAGATGGGCAGAGATTATCCCTATTCTTGGCTCAAACAAAGCCTCCCCTGTGAGGGGGAATCGGGAAAGGAAACTCAGTCTTCCCCAGGGAAGCCCAGACTCTCTGTGCTTTATATGAGAGGCCCTTACAGGCAGAAGGCTACTTCAGTTTTGGCATTTGCAAAGGAAAGGAGAAAGTGGGGCTGATGCTCACTTTTGCCCAGTCCACTCTTCCTCATGGCACTTGTCCATGTCCTCTCAGTTCTCTTCACAGACATAATCTCTCAACCAGTCCCAGTAGTCCTCGTCCACCTCCCTGCAGCCCAATTCCATCACCTTCCTACTAATCCATACCCCTTCCTTCACAGAAAGCATTCATATGAATAATTTGTCTCAAAAATAGCGTAAACAGTTCCTGTCTGTTCTGCTGTTCCAAGTTCATCCATTCCAAAATAAAAATAACACGGTACAGCATGCTCACAAAGGCTGATTCAGTGTGTGGACATCCTCACTGCTTCTCTCTTTTTTGTTTCTCTTCCCAAAGCTGTACTTGAACTCAAACTGACCAGATGCTCCATGCCCCCACAAGTTACCCAAGTCACCCAAGAGATATACAGGGCAACTGGCTCAAGACCTTTCCAACTGCTTGGGTCATGGTCTCACAGCAATCTAAACTGATTCAACTGCCAGATAGAAAATTCCCATATGGTCAGCTTAACCATGATAACCAGTCCCTATGCATCATAACACTGGGTTACACTAAGACATTTGGCTTTTGACCATCAGTCTGACTGATCTTTTTTAAAGACTTCCCATTTTTCTTCGCCACCGAAGGTAGGGAAGATCAAGTCTTAGTTAGGGTAAGTTTGTTTAGTTTAGTTAGGTTAGTTTGGGAGATTTAGTTTGGATATGAGAGATTTAGATTGGATATTAGGAAAAAAATTCTTTCCTGTGAGGGTGATGAGGCACTGGAACAGGTTGCCCAGAGAAATTGTGGATGCCCCATCCCTGGAAGTGTTTAAGGCCAGGCTTGATGGGGCTTTGAGCAACCTGGTCTAGTGGGAGGTGTCCCTGCACATGGCAGGGGGGTTGGAACTCGATGATCTTCAAGGTCCCTTCCAACTCTAACCATTCTGTGATTCTATGATTCTAAATGCTAAAATAATCAGATCAGTTGGAGAAATTCAGTCCACGTGGGGCAAAGAAACCAAACGAAGTGGCAAGTGCAAACTGAAATATCAAGAAGGGCCAAATTCAGAGAGCTGCCAAGTACAATTGGATATCCAAGGAAACCAACAGTGGTTTAAGTTATCAGTCACAAAAGTGAAAAACCTTTATATATAAATGTCTATATGCACATGTATAGATCCATCTCTATATAAATGCATATAAATTTTCATGCATATATTTAGCATATACATTATTTAGTAGGATTATTTTCTCAGGTTGGTTAGGTTTGCCTAACATTTTGTTATTCCTCTTTCTGCAGAGCTTTTATTGTGATTGTATGCACAGGATGATAATGGTGAGTGAGTCTTATAGATTATAAAAGGTGAAAGCTTTTAAAGACTAAGAAACCCATCATAAGGGTGGTTTAAACTATTGTTGATTACAGGAAATTTAAGATGATCTATTTGTTTACATTAACCAAAACTGAAAATACACTGCTCTTCAAAATGTGAAATAAAATAATAAAAGAGAGAACACAGTTGGGATGTCTGCATGACAGGAAAATCATGAATAGCAGAGTGTGAGTGGGTGGGGAGAAGCAGGGGAATGATGAATGTTTTCCAGACTGGAATATCATCGAAATAATCCCAATTAGAAATAAGGACCCACTTCTTATATACATGATAAAAAATCTCTTTCCCTTGTTGAAAATATAATCTGCTTTTCCAGGGGATGTGATATCAGTGTGGTAACTAGCTGTTTCTGTTCCCCTTTGCACACAGATATATACATTGATTATTCTTTCTGGGTTTACTAGCAGTGATGTGCATAAAACCCTATACATCAGCCTGAAATGTTATCCTGAAAAATGTTTGTATTACTGACACAATGGAGAATATTCAGTGAATTCAGTTACACTTGCTCTCTTTGGGATTGTCGTCATTTATAGGGATTTTTAACCTGTTAAAATGAATCCTCTGGTCAAAAAAGCACAAATGCAATTGTCACCTTCGTAAACACTGGACAAACAGTTAAAAAGGTCCTGAAAAAAAGAGAAACACAGTCAGCCAGGGTACCTTGAATATGCTTAGTGAATTTATTCACACATTTATTTAGCAAACACTTTTTTTTCTGTCTTCTCCCTTTTCTGCTTTCTTTATCTTTTTTTTTTTTCTCTCTTTTTCTTCCTTCTCTCTCTTTTCTCCCTTCATCCCTTTCTCTCTCTTTTTCTTCAGGACTGTCAAGCAAAGCCAATCTGTACCATGCTAATTGTCATGCAGGCACTGCAGTTGTTTCCCTGGTTTTGCTCCCCATCTCTGCCATAGCTTGGTACTCCCAGCAGCCTGGCGCTACATGAATAGCTTGGCCTATGGGGACCTTTCTGTCTGGGACAGAACCATTCTGTCCAGACAGGGAGAGACGAGGATTTTTTGTTCTTTAGGAAAAAAGGGAAGAAAAAAAAGAAGACAGACCTTGCTGCAGCCCTTTGCTTAGGATTCCTCCTCAGGAATTCTAATTCCAGCTGCACACTCCAATGGGGCTCGTGGCAGCGATTATTCCAGGCGTAAATCATCATTCAATAGCTTTGTGTTCACACACCCGTTCTGTAGGGATTTCTTTTTTTATTTTTACCTTCATATATTGTTCTGTATTATTTGCTTGCAAATCATAATGTAACAACAATTGTGAAGGGAGATCAGAATTAGTGAATACTTTGTTTAAAAATAATTGCTGATTTGAGAAGTACCTTTGAGAAATTATGAACAGCACAGCTGCCAGTAATAGCAATTATTCATATATTGAATGAATGCATTTGTGTTTTACCTCTATGGAAGGACATTTTATTTATCCACTGTTCCCTTTCTCCAGGAACATTCCCATCTGCAGTTTTACAGCTATGTGACCATTTCCCTGAGACCAATTTTGTTTTACAAGAAGCTTGTATCTTAAAAATATATCCCCTAATTTCTGAAAAGCAAGAGACAAAGGTGGGCTAGAACTCATTGGTTTGCCCAGTAAGAGTTAAAGATGGAACGTGCCATAATCTCTCTGCTTTGTTGCAGAGCTGGATCCACATGTCTGAGCTCAGTCTTCATAATTACATTTTTTCTTAACTACCTACATTTTGCTCCCTATATATAAAATGGGCACCAGTGGCTTCATCATGCTGATGTTTTGCCTAATCAGAATGTTAAATTTTCAATTTTTTATAACCACAGATTATTCTCTTGAATTAAAAACTTTCATCTCCATAATTATCATACATATATCCTTGATCTACTGCTTGGTCTTCATTTGCCTATAATCAAATATCCATAAAACTAAAAATAAAATCCTGTGCTAAGCACGTCTGCCAACTGAATTTCACAGATTAAAACTCTAGGAGGAGATAATTCTTGTGTTGCTATGTATTGAACTGAAAAAGACCACTGCACATTGAAGAGTCCACTGGCATGTATGTATATATAATGTAATAGAAGTAATAGGTTTTTCTGAATAGCAGTGCAATGCACCACACGTCTGACAGAAAAATTTCACCGATAAACCTAGTTAGCTCACTATAAACTAAGAGCACACACAAGGAGGCAAAGATTTTTCTCATCCTTATGTGGACAACTTTTTAAAGCTGATTAAACTGAGCTAGGCATTCTTGGACAAGGAAGAGGTTTTACAATTTTCCCCTTCACTTTCCCCCTCTCCTCCCCGTTACCACTTTTTTGAGGTCTGGACTCCCAGGGAAGGGAAGAAGCGGAGCTGGCTCACAGTCCATCCCCACCCTGTTCAAGGCAGCACCCAGCTCTGTATTAAAGTGCTGCCTCTTTAGACACTGGCAGACACCCTCTGCTTCCCTTTTGACTGGCCAAGATCTTTTATTAGAGCTAAGACTACATATGCAAGCTATCAGGCTTCCAAAATATCAACTATGTTTACCTGATTGGCCAGCCAGAACTGGAGTTCAGTAAAGGTAAAGTATATAAAAAACTTAGAGCATTTTGGCCTGAAATGACACACCTGAGGTCACAGAGGGAGTCTGTGGCAGAAAAGTATGGGCACGCAGCTCTCCAGTGTGAAGCTCCCTAATTACTCACATGTCCTGCTTCCCAGAAGGATAGTAAGTTTATTTTACCCCAAAGTCTAATAGCTCTTTGGACCAAAGAAGATTGTTTGCACTGGTGCCTCATTACAGTCTGTTCTTTCTTCACTCTTTGCCACTGCAGATACTATTATGCTTTTGACTTGTTTTCACAACTTGTGTACAGAAAGTGGTGAGCCTCAGGAGCCTGACCTTGGGAGAGAGTCCCTATGCACAAGGTATTACCTGGGGAATCCTCCGTCTACTCTATGGTTACTTACCCGGCTTATGCATTGCTTTGTCCATGCAGCAGAAGAAAAGCTTCACAGACCAGAGAAACCTGCAGTCTGGTTTTATTTCTAATACAACAATGTGTGTGCAAAAATAAAATATTGCCTAGGAGAGGACAGCGTTGGGAAAGCAACCAAAGATCTGAGTGTGCAGTACCTGACACTTGCTGCTGACAATGGAAGCATTCGCTGGTTGATAGGATTAGTTTATACAGCTATTTACTTTTCCATTTGACAGAGAATTATAATGGCTTTTTCAGGTACCCTTTCTAGGAGAGCACTTATGTCTCCAGGTGTCCATTACAGCTCCTTAAAGATTCGTGTGCTAACAATAGCTTTCCAGATTCCAAAGAGAGATATTACAGTATAGTAATCCCAGAGAATTGCAGACATCATTATTTTAGCTGGTTTTCAATATATAGAAATGCTTTAAAAAAAATAAATAACCAAAGCATTCCCTTCTTGTACTCCAGTCCACTCCGCATACTATGGTGAAATCATTATTTGCACTTCAAACATGGGCATGGACCCAAATTTGTCATGCAATGATGCCATTTGGTGGTAAACCCAACCAAGTCATCCCATCTAAGAAATATCAGGGCTTTGCTGCTTTTAAGCATGAAACTACTTGGCTTATGGGCCAGCAGGACCTTCCAGTGCTTCTCCTTCCTCTTTTGGGAGCTGTCATGATATCAGAGTCAGTTCAACAATGCAGGTCTCTGGCATTGCATCTGAGAGCATGCTTGAACTCAAATTGGTTTTCTAGCCTTGCAGCCTATTAGCTCTAAATGGAAGTGACACAGTAACTGTATCTGGCGTTTTTATCTTCCATATTATATAGAGACAAAATACAAGAAAAAAGGAAGAGATTGCTGCTGTTCTTGACTACCTCTCCCCACCACCTGCTGACTGCATGCACACTCACTATGCAATACCACTCAGTATGCAATAGACTGCGTCACACACTGGTGTCAGCTGTGAGGTGAAGTCCTCACCCACACTGTCCAACAGATCTATTAATGAGATATCAGTAAACAGAGTGGGTTGTTTTTTCCACGTCTGCATTCAAAAGGAGTGATGTGGTGTGCAGAGATTGAAATTTAGGACAGACAGACAGAATTCAGTTCAGCAGCTCCCCATGGGAAGAGAGTGGAAAAATAAGACAGTTTAGAAAAGAAAGCACGTGTACTACTACATACACAAATGATACCTTAAAAATACAAAGCATCAGGAAAATTTACTGCTACTCACTTCTATCACCTCTTTCCTGAGGAAATCCAGATTTTGAGTGATTCTTGTAACTTCTGAGTTTCATGAAGACAGTCAGGGGCAGGATGCTAACCATGATCCCCATAGACATAAAAGTACCAGCTGAAGCAGCTGAGTTAGGAAGAGCCCTGGATGATTTAGTAAGAGAATCACAGAATCACAGAGTGGTTGAAGTTGGAAGGGACCTCTGGAGATCATTTTGTCCAGCCCCCCTGCACAATCAGGGTCACTTGGAAGATGTTGCCCGGGACCATATCCAGATAGGTTTTGACTATCTCCAAGCATGCAGACTCCACAACCTCTTTGGGTAACCTGTGCCAGTGCCTGGTCACTCTCACAGTGAAAAAGTATTTTCCCGGTGTTCAGAGGGAACATCCTGAGTTAGAGGTGGAGCCCAGTGCCTCTGGTCTTGTCACTGGGCACCACCGAAAAGATCTGGACTCTGTCCGTTTTGCAACCTCCCTTCAAATGCTTGTATAAGTTGATAAGATTCCCTCGAGCCTTTTCTTCTGTGGCCTGAACAGTCCCAGCTCTCTTAGCCTTTCCTCATTTGAGTGATGGCCCAGTTCCTTCATCATCTTCACTTCATTGGACTGTGTCCAGGATGCTCATGTCTCTTTTGCACTGTGGAGGCCAGAACTGGACACAGGTGTGGTCTCATCAGTGCTGAGCAGAGGGGAAATGTGACCAGGTGCTGGCAGTACTTTGTCTAATGCAGCCCAGGATACCATCTGCCTTCTTTGCAGCAAGGGTACATTGCTGACTTAAGCTCAAATTTATGTTCACTGGGAGCCCCAGGGCCTTTTCTGCCAAGCTGCTTTCCAGCTGGACAGACCCTAGCATGTACTGGTGCCTGGGGTTGTTTCTCCCCAGGTCCAGGACTTTGCACTTCCCCTTATTGAACTTCATGAGGTTCCTGTCAGTCCAGCCTGCTGAGGTTCCTTGGGAGGGCAGCATGACCATCTTGCATATTAACCACTCCTCCCAGTTCAGCATCATCTGCATACTTGCTGAGGATACGCTCTGCCCCATCATCCAGATAATTAATGGAGATGTTAAACAGGACTGGACCCAGTATTGACTCCTGGGGTGCATCGTTAGTTAGTGGTCTCCAGATATCACTATTGTGAATGCACTGTTGACTCCTGACCTATACACACTGCAACAGCTGTGCAAAGTCCTATGTGAACAGAGTCCACCTGAGTTTTGAAGTACTCCACATTCATCATAATGGTGCATAAACAGTTGTAAGGATGTGGTGCAAAATGGACCTGAAGTTCATGACACTCCAGATTCCCCCCCTATCCTCATCCCCCTTTCCACAACAAGCCCAGGCACTCTCACTTCATGTTGGGAGCTGGCTACAATGAATTCCAGCTGCTTGTTTTCCTTTTATGCCTCTGGCACTGGAAAACCTCCCCCTTCCCATTCTTTCTCTAATAGGGTGTCACCTGACCCCACAGAGCAGATAGTCTTTTTCCTGTCATTTCCTGCCCTGTCCTCTTGCTGAAGAAAACAGCAACAAAAAAATTCAAAAAGGTTGGTGCCAAACAAAGATCCTGTAGATCTTTGCAAGTAGTTAGTTGCAAGGGAATCACAGTCTTGGAGAAAAAGGCCTAGATGCTGGCTTGTCCTCTTTTATTTTTCTTTTCCTTCTACTGCTTCAGGAAAAATGTGCCAACAAGGATGGTGGTAACAGGAATAGCAATGATAATAACAAGAAAACCTACCTTTTACCTAAAGAAGAGTATTCTTCATAATTTTTTGTCAAATTATTATCTTTAATCCTTTCTCCGGTCAGGTCTGTTATTACTTGTGCTGTTCATGGTTGGTACAAATGTAAAGTTGGTTTTCAGAAATAGCCAGAAAGGACAACATATTTTATGGCCAGCTTTGGGAACTTATGTTTCTCAAGATGCTAAATCTGTCTGGATCATACTTTCCCCATGAAAGCTGCTAGAAAATTCAGCATGTTCCTCTGATTGCGTATTGAATAACTGTCCTAGGTCTAGTAATTGCAAGTTTCTTTCAGGAACCAGAAAATTTGTTTATCATCTATCTTTTAAAAGGAAAAGTAAATAACCATGATCTGTGAGGAAGGCGTGAGTTCAAAGCAATTCTGGGACAATTCTTTTGAAACCAACATGTCTTGTTTCAGTTTTGTTTTAAAAGACAAGTTTAAAGGTCAGTTTGCATCAGCTAAAGCTGGATATTTTAGCACTAGTCTGATTGTAAACTAGCCCTGAGCCATGAATTCTCACACAGAACTGCAATGCAGACCCAGTAACTGTTTTGCATTCAAAAGTCCTATCTACTGGAGTTGAAGTATTCATGCCTGTAATCTTTGCTGTCAACTGCAGCACCTCTTCATAATGTCAGTCAAAAATAATCAGCAACACAAGATGTTACTGACTAGTCCTTCTGCATTCTGCAAAGTATTCTTTGATGGCTACAGGGCAGTTTCAGTGCAAGGTGTGGAGGTGGTGCTTCCCCACTGTAATGTGATCACCTAATCCTGCAGCACGGCAGTTTGCAGACTCTAAGTCTTGAATTTTATTGGACTACCATTTGCTGACATAGCTCCATCCACTGGAGTCACACAGTGTCACAACAGTGTTTTCTTTCATTACATAAAGATGTCTATTACATGCTAGCTTCCAGCTGAAGTTCTTGTTGTGGGTTTTTTTAAGTTATCAACTATTTAACAATGAATTATTTAAGAGCTCAAGCATCATTCTAATCACATGTTCACAATAGAGAATCCACCTTTGTATTTATTGCTGTGAAATAAACTCCCAAATCTAGACATTTCAAATGCAAGTGTCAAAATACTTTCAATAAATAATGGGGGGAAGTAGCAAATTGTAACAAAAAACAGAGCAACACCCCTACTACCCTGTAATTCCATAAAGGTGTTGCTAATCACATTTATTACTGTAACCTTCTTGCTAGAAATTAGAGCCTAATCACTACTGCTGAGTAAATTTTTGTTTTATTTTGATAAACACAATGCTGAGCTAGTAAAATATGAGAAATTATCATTCTTGGGTTTTATTTTGATACAAGGAGAGAATTTAATAACACCACTTTAGTTTTTTTCTTGTGGGAAGAAGCAAAATGGTAAAACTAAAAAAGCCTTGGACATGATGGACTGCTTTAAGACCAGGGCAGTTTTCTGTTTTTAATTAAAAAAGAAATCTCTCTTTTCTCCTACTCCAAGGAAATTTGCATATTAAAAAGCTACAGAAATGAGGTTTATATTTATTCTTTATGGCTATGACGTGGGGGAGAGGGCACTTATTGTTCAGCATTGACATCAGCCTTAAGACTGCAGACTGCAGGCCTTTACAATAGAATTAGACTTTCGTGTTGCATAATGAGACTCTTTATAATTGACATGCATAATTCCAATCATGTTCTGTGTTGATTCAGCCTTTTGTTGTCAAGACAGCCTGTTATTACATACTGAACTAACCTTACTCACATAAAACAATTAAAACAAAACATCTTCAAAGGTTGTTACTTTGGGGTTTTCTTTCTCTTAGATGAATTCAAGGTACCCCTTCTCTCCCCACCCCCACCTCCCCTGCATCATTTTCTTAGTGAAGCCAGAAAATCTAACATGTAGCACAGAACAGTCTTTCCTCAGTGAGGAAAACTATTCTCAAAAGATGATCCCGCAAGACAGTTTCATGAATGTTCTCTCAGCATTATAGTGTAGGAAACAACACTAATAAATATATAAATTAATAAAGGCAGAAATGGCTCTCCAGTATTCCCAGAGTTGAAAAGCATGGCAATTAGTGAAGACTATCAAGGCTGTTAATGTTCATAAAGTGCCAATCAAGGTCACTCAGGGGTACTAATTCACTAAAATATAGCAAAATCGGAAGGGCTCACCTTTTCAGCTGGTCTGTACTTTTCTTAGGAAAAATAATGTAAAGTTGGCCACACAATAACACATTTTTTTTTATTCTAATTTATTTGAAATTATATTGGTTGTTTTATTCTAATTTTTCTCAGACAGTTTCTCAGCAGTAGAACTGACAATTGTTACTAGATTTAAAAAGGGGACAAAGATGCCTAAACAGACAGGTCAGCAAATCACAGATTCACAGAGTGGTTGAGGTTGGAAGGGATCTCTGAAGATCATCTCGTGCACCCCAACTGCTTAAGCAGGGCCACTTAGAGCCAGTTTCCCTGGATCATGTCCAGATGGCTTTGGAATATTTCCAAGGATGGATAGTCCACAACATGCGTGGACAACCTGTGCCAGTGCTTGGTCATCCTCACAGTGAAAAGGTTTTTCATGGTGCTCAAAGAATACTTCCTGAGTTACAGGTGGAGCCCATTGCCTCTGGTCCTGTCCCATATTTCAGTGCCCACCAGCACACTCACAAAATACCTCATTTATCTCATTTCTAAAACCAATGGAGGGAGCACTCATCTGACCAAAGTAAGTTTGTGGTGGAGACATCAACATCAACATCAACATTAACATCAACATCAACATCATCAACATCTGAGCTGGTCAGCATCCTTCAGAGTTAATAGAGAAAAATAGGTATTTCTAGGGAGCCATTCAGGGAAGTCCAAGTTGACTTCTTGTAGCTGTAAACATCTGTATGGGAGCACTATGTGATGTTCTTTCAAGACTGTACATACACTGGCAAGGTCATGGGGACAGGCGAACAACTAGGGATGTTCGAATGTTGCCAGACAAGCATCCTAATTTTCCCTACTATTTGGCAGAATTTGTAAATAAGGTGTTCTCTTATTTGTCCCATGTCCCACATATGCAGATTGGGACACACCTTGGAATTACTCTGTCTCAAAAGGATAAATGTCCAGATAGTTGTGACTTGTTCCTGTCACTTAGGACACACTAATGAAGGGAGATCAGGCTGGAAGCAGAAGGATCATATGGCAGTACTTACTTTTCCCACAAAACAGTTGAAACAATTTCTTTTTGCTGAGCTAAAGATGAAAATTGGCTTGAAGGGAAATGCCAGCATCACGTAAAGTTCCATCAACAGCTCTGGCAGCTCTTGAGAGGCATTCCAGAGAGATTTCAATGAGACCCATATTGACTGTTACTACAAAATGAAAACGTAACTGCCGGTAAGGCAGCCTGTCTGATTGCCAGTTAGACAAACTAATCACCCACTGCCTCCCCTTGCCATGGGTGTACTACTAGGAAATAACATCTGAGGGAATGGCTGTGAGGAGGCAGACCTGGAGCAAGGGTCTCAGCTCAAAGCCCGAGTGAGACTCAGGCCTAGAGAGGGGAAGGGAGGAAAGGCAGGCAGGCAGGAGGGGGCTGGTACCTAGTAGAGACAAAGTTTCACAAAACTCTTGCAAAATTCAGAGGCTGGTATTTGCTAGTGGCCAGTTCAACTCAACCAAGGCAGACTGTCTCCTGTGCAGCTCTGGCCTTTGCTGAAGTGACTTTTCAGTGGTTGGTAAAAGAGCAACCGGCGTTAGCCATTCACTAGAGGTGGGAGAGAGACTCTGAAAGATAAATTCAAATGGAAAAGTCCTAGCCCAGAGAATGTCATTGCTCCTCAAACATTGATTGTTCTGACTGAATAGTCTGAATGTGGGACTGGGGAAAAGTCCAAAATTTAGGCCCAAATAAATAAAGCCTGAGCACAGAGTGAAAGCCAAGACTATAAAGAAAAGTCTGCTCTTGCTGGCTAATGACCACAGTACTCTTTGCCTTATTATTTTACACGCATTTTATTTTAAAAGGAACCATTTGGGAGATGCGTTGGCTTTCCACAGTGGCATTGCTCTGGCTCCATAATCTCAGCTTTCATGAGAGAAGCTGCTCAGTGAGCTCTGGGATTGGAAAATGCTAGCACTCTCTGCACAGGCACTTTGCTGTTAGTTGAAAACTTTTGTGGGCACTTTCTTCAGAGCTGGGCTGGGACTTAGTACAAACTCAGTCAGACTTAGCCATCTAAGTGCCCACTATAGCCAGTGAAGATCCAGAGCTTGATTTAGTTGCCCTTTGTAATTTGTAAGGTATTTGAACCATCCTAAGGGCCTACTGCATGGTCTTCTACAGTGGCAGCTGAGGGCTAGGAGAAGTACGTTAGGGCATCTCATGTGGCACTAGATGTTTATATTTAGAAAGGTGACCACTTCAGATAAACTGTCATTGAATGTAGTCTGAGCCAGTGCCTAGTGGACAAACACACAGCATACATTGCAAGCTCCTAAATGAAGGGATCTGCAATTAAGCTAAACTTCGATGGCATCTCTCTTCAGCTTGCCTCTTCTTGTCTTTTAATGATACTTCTGGAAACATATTTTTCTTTGAGATCATCATCTTTGTGTCGAATCTGATAAAGTCAGCCAGTGGATGCTAAAGTTAACAGCGTGGACAGGCTATTTCCTAGGTATTACAGTAAATCCCAACAGAGAGCACATAGACCGTTATTGCCTCATCTTCAATCATTCCACAAAGTCCAAGATGTCCTGCCCCTTTCTGACTGTGGCAGAATGTTCAAGAAATCTGGAAACCCACATAGCTTTTGACCATCTTTGCCTGATTAATGCCACAGGTATAAATTAGTTTCTCAAGAACACAGCTACTGCTGCCACAAAGATGTATGGAAGCCTGGGAAAAAAGAATAAATAGCAGGATGAATAATAAAAATAATTGTAAATTGATGGTCAGCACCAAAAAAAAGGAGAAATATTGTCATGATCCTGACAATATATCGGTGATAAAATTATGTCATCTTATTATTTAGATGCCAAAGGGAACCATAGTAATTTGGGGAGACATAGGGTAACTGAAAGCTATGTTACTACTGGTAAACAAGGAGCTCTTTCTCTTAGTTTTGTCTGACAGTAGATTTCCTGTGTAGCAAAGAAGGTATTTCAAGTCACTTTTCCTCACAAACAGCACCACTCACTTTTGCATCAGACCAGATTAAACTTTTTGGCTACCATTCAAAATACATAAAAACGTTTCAATTTGAGCTTTCTTGTATATACGTGTGTGTGTGAAATATGACACATAAGTACAATTTTTCATTGTCACTTATACAAAAAAAATGGAAAAACCTCTTTTTCCCAAAAGATATACAAATTAATCAAAAGATGACATGTATAAGAAACATTAAAGGGGTTAAATTGCTGAATTAAGTTAATCTTCAGTAAACTAGCCATATCTGAGACACACATATTTGTAATGTGAAGTGCTACATAGAGAAAATTCATATGTCTCTGAGGCTTTAAAGAAAAATAAATGAGTAAAAAGATGAGTAAAAGATGAGTCTTATTTAGAGCAAAACCATCAGAAAATTCATTATCATTAAATAAGTTTGCAAGACTAGAGAAATCTACTTTGGGGAAAAGAAAAAGAAAGGCAAGAGGGTGGAAAAAAAGAAATTATGCACATTTTGCTATAACTAGCTGAGGTACTTTGGCACACAAAGGTGAATGTTATGTCATACCTATTTATAAAACCATTCTCTTTGCCAACTAGTATTACCTAGAGTCTGTATTAACAAACAGCTGCAAGTATTTACAGCTATATTTTTATCTATTAGATTAACAAATCAAGGGTTTAGGCACCTTTGTTGATTCATTATTTTTCAGTTTCAACTCTGAATAAAACAACTTTAAACCTCCACGTTCAACTTGTCATCACAAAACCATCCCTGTGTTTATACTTTTTTGCTTCAATACAGATCTTGAAATTCACAGTTTGCTTCCTTCTTCTAATTAAATCTTCTCAAATGCTAGAGAATGGTTTGAACTAACATGAAAACCTGCTAGCAGATTAATAGTAGAAAAGTGTGAACAAATGCCTTGACTGATGAAAGTTGTCTTCTCCTGTGGACTATGATGTATATTTGCATGCACACATGTGAGTAATGTTCTCTGTTGACAATGTTTTCTCCTTTGCTTCCAGTGCTACTCCTGTCAATCAATGGCAGTACTTCAGAGAGAGTCTGTTAGACTCATTAGCTGAATTATACATGTAATCATGCATATGCAATAAAGCTTTTAAAATCATTCTTGTAAGCTTACATTTCCAGTACTCAGTTGAAGTCTTGTGCTATGGACTCCCCTGTTACAGTGGTATAAATACGACGAGACTCATTCAAATGAGCAAGAGTCCCTTATACAGTGCAATATCTTTTCTTTTTCTTTTTTTTTTTTTCCTATTTGGTTTTGAGCAAATATCAGAGCTTTCCACAGGGACAGCTTACATTCATAAATGAGTCTTGCATGGGATTTTTGTTTGAGGACTCCTTTACACCAGCATGGCAGTGCAACGAAATCTTCCAGTGGGAGTAAAGTACAGCTACATTCACGTTAAGAGTTCTTTATGCTCCTAGAGGGCCCAGTTCAGAATTTGGCTTTCAGTGTACAGACACCTTGGTTCTGCAAGGTGACGGACACCCTTGAAAGGTGCTAATGGAAATTGAGGCCACATAGTACCTTATAGATTTTGTCTTCACCTAAATGCATGCCATTTATGAAGATGGAGTTTAGGAACCCAACAAATGTTGTCTGACTGACAAGGAGCTTTCTGCAAGAGGTAGTATGCATGACTTTGAATCTTGAACCCAAAAATATCTACCTGTAAACACATAAACCCATATATATACAGAAAAAGTATTATACATTCCTTCCCTGTTGAACACACAAATGGGTTTTAAGGCCTTAGGATTGTTCTTTCCTTAATGACTCTTTAAAATATGAACAGCATTCATTGCTGCTTGATGATAATAGTGACCTTATAATAGTTTCCATGGAAAGAATCCTGAGATCATAAACAGTGACAAAGTGAGTTTGTTAGTTACCAAACATACACATTCCAAAGGTACATGACATTTAATTCTAATCTATTTTTAGAAATCATAGGAAAATTAAGACAAATTAACTTTTTCCAGCAGAAGCACTTACGTTTCATTTCCAAACACAATTACAGAGGAGAACTTCTAATTGGCTATTATTAGAAATCAAGTCATTTCTATTACACTCTCTACACTGTAAACTCTTATCCAAAACAGGGTGTTTAAAAGGCAGCATTTATGACAGACTCAGGAGCTGAGCTGAGTCAGATGACCTGAATTCCTCTAAGCCCCTGTGCCTAATATTTTGTGTTAGATGACACTAGGCTGATGCTCATTCAGCACCTGACTTAGGCTCTCTAAACTCCAATTCATATCACGGTGTCCTCACATTTGGAGTCTGGACAGTATAGCACGGCATCTGGGACTCTCATCTTTGACGTAAAGAGATATTTACCATTTACTGCAAGGTCTCTGATCCCTACATTGTGACCTTGTAGAGAACGAAGAGAACCTGGAGCAGAAGAACTGCTTCTGTTTAAGATGAAACCTTGGCACAAGTGAGAAGAGTTTTTTCCATGCACCTGTCCCTATAGGCAGCAGGAACGTATCGAATACCAGTGTGATTCTCCCCTTTCCCTTCACTGTGGACTTCTCCAGCTATTTCTCCAAGAAATTCACATCTCCCAAGATCCTGTCAGTAGCATCTGATATAGGCTGACAGCAACAACTGAGCTTTGCTTTAGAACACAAAGCAAATACCTCTTGTACCCAAAGAAACAGTCCTCTGTTTTGTCATGCCTTTTCTTTACATCCATGGAGAAATCTCTCTGACTGCTGTTTTTTACACTTTGAAGGTTTTCCAGTTTAACTCTTTTGGTTAGAAACACAGGGTGAAAAAAACAGTCATTTACTGGCATGGCTATAGGGTGAAATACTCTTACACAGAAGAAATTACAAGAGTGAAAATTCCTTTAGAAAAGGTAGTTTATTCCATTTGGAGGGGGCTGTTAATGCTACCTCTGCAGAGTAACTCTTTTGCTTCTGTGAAGAGCTTCCTCTGGGACTGGAGGAGGAAGGTAACGGTTAGGAGACTTACGCACGCAAACCTTAGGAAGTACTGATAAGCTCACCATGTCTTTCCTGCTGGTTGGAAGGTTTTTAGCCTGATAGGCTATTGTAGGGCTAAATAAAGATAAGGGGAACTTATTAGATAATAAGACACTCATAAACCACAATGAAAAGGGCCATATAAATATCCAGAGAGCAGGAACTATCATGAGGAAGAATGTTTAATGGGTAAAAGCTGAAAATAGATTTTATGAAGTCAAAACTGCATGGGGTAGGTAGGCATTTTAAGAACTGTAGATAATCTGCAGCCTGTGTATAATGCACAAAAGCGCTGACAATCCAGCAAAACCAGTACTAGTTCTGAAACACAAAGAGTAAGTTTAACAAGGAACTCACATCCCCCATGAATTATAGAATTGTGCACAGCTGGGAAAACTAGCAAAATTTACACTATTTACACTAAAATTTACACAGCAGCAAGGAATCAAGGGCTGCTGAGTAAGGTCAGAACAGTGGTATAGGAAAAGAAAGACATAGGGTTCGAATCCGCTCCAAATTAATGTTGAAGACCTCTGCCACCTTTCCATTGCTTCCACCTGCCTGTGGGTATGGAATCTCCTCCCACGTCCTCGCAGTGTTGACTGTATGTTTTCCTTGATACATACTGAGAAAATCTCACCTGCGCTACCGAATTTAGGCACTGCTTCTTTCAGGCTCATGTTCTGTCACAGATAATATTTACTGCTAGAGACTTCAAATGAAAGCTCTAACACTCTGTAAACGGAAAGACAGGGATAAAGTGCTTCCTCCCAGTTTTTGCCAGTTAGAGACTGGTTTCTGCAGGTGTAGTCGTACTTACATGAGAGACAATGCAAACAGATTTCTTTGTATTTCAGCGGCTATTCAGCTCACATAATGATAGCTATTGTAGTGTAAGATAAAATGCTTTACAGTAGGATGACACATTGTGATTGCTGGTAGTATTAATAAACACAAGGTATTTAATTTCCAAAGTAGACACTGTAAATCGGTTGTTTGAATTCGTTGCTGGATTTTTCAAAGAGTGGGATTATTTCTCAACTGTGGATGCCTTTACTACAATGATGTTCTTGATACATTTAAATGAGCTTAAAGTGCACAGTGGAAGAGCTCATAAAAGGAAGGAAAGTTGGGGTTTTTTTAAGCATTAGAAACAGTACAGAAACACTACAGCGTTTGACTGCTAGCTTGTTTTATAAATTGTGAAGTAAACCCTGAAGTTCACTCTTCTCTGAAACATCTATAATTAAAGGGTGATGGGCCAGATCGTGAATGCCTTATTCAAAGTGAGACTGCTCATGGTACAAAGTATTCTTCAGAATGAGTAAGCACATCATAATTTGTGCTGCTGTTGTCAGAGTTTAGTAATAGACTGCTATATAAATAGGTTCTTGGAAAGTACCAAAGTGTTCAAGCCATTGTAATTGCATTAATATAGCTGACAATAATCAGTGGGGAGTATTCCAACATCTTCTTGTAAATTCTGGTTATATCCATGCAAAGGTAACTCCTGTAAGTCTGTGTTGTCATTGAGAAGTGTGTGTGGCTTGCATTAGTGTTTCTACTCAGGCAGTTGTGCAGACACAAAAACCCCTTTGTATTGTTCACAAGCCTGAGAATTCAAAGTATTAATTTATTGGCTTCCTTCAGATGAAGATGAGAGACAGTGACTTTTAGAGCCTCTTGTTGTTGTTGGATGTCTTTGTTGCATGTATGTTTATTAAGCATCAAATTTTCAAGTTATGTATATTCCTAAGGATGTAGAGAGATGCCTTACAAGATTTTCAACAGATACTTTATTTCTATTGAATATGTGGGATTTTATCTACACAGAAACTGAAAATTATCTGTTTCTATGTGAATCTTGAGAATTTGACTCTACAAAGCTCTCTATCTCAAATCCTTTTATCTCTTCTAGCTTCATTTCCTCACTAAACAAAAAAGAATATTGATGCTTTCTTTAACATTGCAAATATTTGCAATATTTCAAGGTTATTACAATAAATAATAGAATTTCATAATAAACAGTTTTCAAGAGCTACAATAGCTAATGATTAAACACTCTTTTTTAAAAAGGACGACCCATTGGGTGCATTCATGCTAACTCTCTTTTCTTCTCTGCCTTTGAATTACATGCTGTGAAGCCTCCTTTGGCCGCATATCTCTCTGATCCATTGGTCTCTCACATAAATGGGATGCCACAGCACACTTGCCCTAGATCATCACAATAGTTTTGAGTGGCTGATTTACAAGTAGCTTAAGCCCACCCACTCCCATACCTGTAATGTCAAGGATCATGTGTCAGCAGATGCAGTCAGCCACTAAACATGCAAAGATCCCCAAATCTGCCTTTAGCTAAGTCATTACGTAAGCTGGTATTAGAAATTTGTTGATCTACACAATGCAGCAAAATACATACATGCATTTGCTTGTCCCAGTTTCATCAGTATTATTAAAAATGGTTTACACAAATTGTGTGCTCAGTGAGGAATTTATAATCCCTCTTCCTTTCTGTGCCTCGTTTCTTTAGTTATGGTGTGTACCTGCCTCCACTTTGCAATCTGTTTCCTTCCTCCTTAGCTAATGTAAAAATTTCCCTCTGCTATGAACATAACCCTTCCATTTTTATGGATCTTTTCTTCACTTCTCTACTCCTGATCTCTCTTGCTCTCAGTCTGTCATGTGCCATATTTTGTTTGTCCCAGTAAGAGTATCTTCAATGTTTGTTCTGCTGGTTGAGCCATCCATGTCACTAATTTACAGAGACCTGGTCCATAGATCCTCAGCTAACTGAAATGGACCAGCTCACTTCTCTGTTGGTTGGGGTTATCTCATCCAGAATAAAAATGGCCACATCTTCAATGTATGGCTTATCCTTTTGTCTTCTCTTGCCCCTCTGGTCTGTGATGCATTTATTATATTTTATTATTAAAAGGAAGGAAATTTTGTTCAAACTCATTAAATTTTTGTGGGAGTTATGCTGTAGACCACCAGAACAGTGTTTTTATAACAAAACCAAGAGTATGTACTTGACCTTTGGATGCACAAAAGCCCATGAGAAGACACAAAGCCCAGGAGTGTCAGAAGATGGTGTAAGGTGAGGAAGACAACCCTGGGGCAGTCTTGTGCATACTCATTTACAGGAGCAGTCTTGGAAGTCAATGGTGCTGAAGACCATGTCCAGGCACTGTTGTGAGCAGCTGGTGGGAGCCATTGGGAGCAGACTAGAGCTGGGGAAAACACCAGCAAATAAATTGTGTGGAAGATCTGTTATCCAATACTTTCATTTACACTCAGACCTTCTTTTTTTCAGCAACATAAATGTACCAAAACAACCTAAATCCTTACATCTTGCTTTCAGAGTTGTGTAACTTCATTAACTTCAAATGAGGCACTCCTCATTTAAATTCACATGCCCCATCTCTGGAAGTGTTCAAGACCAGGCTTGATGGGGCTTTGAGCAACCTGGTCTAGTGGGAGGTGTCCCTGCCCATGGCAGGGGAGTTGGAACTCGATGATCTTTAAGGTCCCTTCCAACTCTAACCATTCTATGATTCTATGATTATACACACAGTGGATGAGGAATGTTATCTGTGGACTCTGAATACTTAATTGTATAGAGCATCTCTTGGCCTCCGATTAGTTCATGTATATAATGCAAAGGAGCTACTCAACTAACTTATCTTCCATAAGTAGAAAATAGTGAAAATGAAACATCCATGCTTGTTGTATTTAGGTTTTAATATTTATTTATATTATAATCCCCAATATAAGTTATTTATATCACTCCAGACATTATGCCTTTTGGAAGCTGTATCTTCCAGGCCTGTTTCCTTGAAGATCATTTCACTCTCATATATATTTTAAAAAAGAAAAAGAGCTTTGTATTGTGCAAGTAAGAAAGAAATGTAGGCTATTCTATTTAAACAAATAAAATCAAGCAGATCTACACAAGAACGAGTTCAAGTTTTTCCTACTGAAGACTTTGGATGAATGGGTCTTTTGAATTTCGTAAGAAATTGATGACTTAGATTCTGAAAAAAAACATACCTGGCATGCACAATAGGCTCTCCATTCTGTCTCACTCAGTTATACAGTTGTACTAGAAGCCTTCTCTTTGGCATTTCCTAACTTTTGCTTGCATGAACGTGTAGTCCTCCCATTCATATAACAGAGCCTTCCTAAGATTCCAGAAAGGTCTAATGTGTTGCCTAACTCATCAGCATCTTCAGTGTGTTAATTATGTGTGGAGTTATGAATACAGACATATATTAATTATATAACGTATGTTCATGACATACAACTGCATCATTTGGTAAATGGAAATTGTTCAACACATGATCCATTTCAAAGTGTAACAGTGGCATGTGTGTCAATTCTTGTATAAAATAGTGCTGGGTGGCTTGTGAAATGAAAAGAATCCAAGCAAGAAGGACTAAACATCCCTCTAGGGTTTTACAGCTTTCTCTTTTCCTTCCTTCCTTCCTTCCTTCCTTCCTTCCTTCCTT